>CAUZXS010001079.1:55000-130000 GCA_963585895.1 Sepioteuthis lessoniana | reverse complement strand
TATTAAATAAAACATGCTTAACTTGATTAATTAAAAATAACACTTTTAGGATGAGAAATAAAATTTAAGGAGGGTGGCTGAATACTTTTTGCTTCTTTGTTTAATGACATATCAACCTTCGTGGATTTTTTTTTATGCCAAAACCATCCTTCTTGAAGAACAACACTGATGCTCCTTAACCTTTTGCCGGGAGGACGAGGAAACACAAACCTTTGCCAAGGGTATTTGTCCGAAAATGAACGCGATTGTGGGACTCGAGTCCGAAATCGTTCACTACGATTCCGGTGTCGAGCGCTTTAACCATTACACCACGAGGAAAATACCCCCTAAATACGTTTTGACTGATTGTGCACAAAAAGTATATATATATATATATATTGTGACGACTTTATGACGAGTTTAATTAAATGAATAATCTACTGGTGTTTTTTTCATTTATTTGTGCGTGCGGGTGTGTGTGTTCATCAAGTTTGAGAATTATATATTATAAAAACGACACTCACACACACACACACTTATATATATCATCATCCTCATGTCGTGCCGCTAGCACGGATATCCCTGACCCTCTCTCGCCATTTCTCCCTATCATTCATCACCTTTGGCAGGTCTTCATCCTGTATTCTCACATAGCTACAGTATGTATGTTCAAGCTGGTCGTCTTGTTTTTGCTTGGCCATATGCGAGGGCCCATAGGAGTATATCACTTATGAGCTCGCCCTTGCTTCACCAGCAGTGTCCTGAATGTCTGGTTCGTCTAATTTGGATAGTTTTCGTGATGGGAGGTAGGTGGCCGTATAGTTGGTGCCTTGTGGGGTGTTGCCGCTAGGACTTGTTCAATATTGCTCGCAACAATCTTGTGTAATTGCCGTCTAGCTACTTCTCCAGCCATTTCGTTAGCGTCCAAGTAGTGCATCCATATAGCAGTATCGATACGACCGCCGCCTGGCAGAAACTGCGTTTTATTTTATCGGTCGGGTCTGATTTCCATATGATCGAAAGGCTATCGATAGCTGTCCATGCCTTTGTTAGCCGTGTGTGGATGTCTTTTTCGGTTGATGAGACGTGGCTTCCTAGGTAGGTGAAATTGTCTACCAGTTTCAGAGAGGTTCCGTATAGTGTGGAAACATCGCCTGTTTGATTATAGCATATATATATATATATATATATAAATTAACTTAAATCTCGAGTCGGAATTCTCCTACTAAAGTTTCACCTCAACGGATCATCAGGGAGTTTAGCACTGAGGGTCGGTGCTAAACTCCCTGATGATCCGTTGAGGTGAAACTTTAGTAGGAGAATTCCGACTCGCGATTTAAGTTAATTTTTGTAATTGGCTCTACCTCGTATTGAGCACTCTTGTAATTGTAGCATTGCGGACGGTGGGTTTTCTTTTTCTTTGGACCAACTGGCTGCATATCTCTTGATTTTTTTCAACTGGTGTGACGAAGTTGGCCTTTTCTTTTTTTTGTCCGATGATATTTTTTCTTTTTTTCCCCGGGCGGTGATTCGAGATATTTTATCTCTTGTTCCTGGCGGTTTTTTTTTTCTTTTTTCCTGGTAACCGTGAATTCTGTTAGATAGTAGGTTAGTAAATATATATATATATATATATATATATATATATATATATATATAAACTGATGTGAAAGAAAATAAAAAAGTGCCAAGCAGCAAAACTGTAGAAATATTAGAACAATTCCAATCTGTTGATGATCTAAGCATTGTTTTCCATGGATTCAATATAGAAAGAAAACAATGTATTTTTTGGGTCTAAAAATAATATCCTTTATGTCTATCCATGTTTTGTGAGGACACAATGTCTCTAAAATTGTATAAAGATATTCCAAGTGTTGGATTGTGAGGCTGTGGGCGTATCGAGTTCTTCACTATTTACCCAACCCCGCCGCTCGGGCAGGATATGACACAAGGTCGATTTTTTAAGCGGAGTTTAACAGGTTTGAATTCAGAGTTTTTCTTTACCTAGGCTAGTTGCCTCACCAAGGCTGAAGAACCTAGTCTGCCCTACTATTTACCCATAGCTGGAGGGAGAATAATTGGATTCATACCTTTCCCAAGGGTATTAATGCTATGTGAAATGCAATCAGTCTTGTCCAGGAATTGAACTCGTATTGCCGTGTCCATAACCTGTGACGATAACCATTACACCTCGGGCATTTACAAATGATTCTAATTTCACCAATAGATAATAAATATGGACCCCTATGAATGGTCATTCCAGTGTCACCCGACCAGCAAGAACTTATTTACATCAGCTCTGTGTGGACACAGAATGTCGTCTAGAAGATCTGTCAGGAGTGATTAGTGAAAGGGAAAGATATTGTCAGGGAACACTGTACTTTCAGCGTGACTGGATGATGAAGATGATAAATATTGGGATATTTCTGCAGTTATTTACTTCTTATTTATTTTTAAGATGTTATGTACGTCTGTCGGCTGGAGAAGTAGAAAACACTGACTGCAGAGAAGCAAGATCCCCTACCACCAACAACAACGATTGTCCTGTTATGACACAAAACAATCTGATGGTTTTTATTCGCTGAAGAGACGTGAACGAAACGAATGGTTCACTTTTTTAGAATTTAAAAATATCTTACCTATCTTAAAATGCGTACATTTTTAAAAACATTTTAAAATTCTGTACATACTACAAAATCCTTATATATATATATATGCGACAGGAGGGAAGCATGTAAAGAGTCATCTGACGAGACGCAGAATATAGCAATAATATTTTCCGCTGAAATAAATTTATTATGACGACTTAACCGAGTTTGAGTCTCCATTAAATTGTACTATATATATATATATATCAAATAATAAAGATACATTTTCTCTGTGTGATTTAATTAGGATCCTTTCGAGTTTCCTGATAAGTGTCTTGGTTTCAGGTTGAAATTGGTGGATATATTTACCAAAATTGTCCCGTGAAAACGCTATCAACCCATGATCATGGTCTTTGAAGGATCCGAAAGCGCTCGGGACTATTTTGGAAAATCTATCCACCAATTCCAACCCGAAACCAACACACTTATCAGGAAACTTGAAAGGATCTTAATTAAATTATACAGTCAAAATGTGTCTTTATTATTTAATCTATCATGCTTAAATGAACGACTGCTACCAAACAACACACACACACACACACACACACACATATATATATATATATATATATAAAAGAAAAGTAATAAAAATTGGCGACCTTAGTCGAGGGTAACTCGAAGGCTCCCTTTTAAATAACTACAACACCAAAGTGTAGGGAAGAGGGCTACTCCATTCCCTGGATTGCTCCACTTTACCCTTTATCCTTACCTTATAATACTGAGTGTTAAGCAAGGTGGCATCAAGTACTATTTTTTGAGTCTTTGGTATGACTCGACTGGGATTGTTCCCCGGCCTCGCAGACCATTGGTGAACACTCAACTCATTAGGCCAATGGTCCGGTTATATATATATATATATATATATATATATATATATATATATATGTATATATATCCAGTCAGCGCCCAAAGACAATGGGTTTGGATTATTCGCGTATAGAATATATGTGGAATTTCATATAAATCTATGGGAGTGCTGGATGCATGGGCATTGCTTTATATTCTCTCTTAAATTTTCTAATACTTTATTTTTTAACCCCCTTTACTTTCGTTTGAGTATTTAGATTTATACAGTCTTTTTTTTAACCATACACATATATAGATCTTAATCTATATTTGCTGTTTTTCAACCTCAAATTAAACGTGTGGAATCATCTGGTGAGACGGAGAGTATAATGGTATTCTTCGCCGAAATAAATTTATAATGACAATTCAACCAGGTTTGAGTTTTCTTCTAATTGCATTATATATATATATATATTTACTAATCTAATATCTACCAGTATTCACGGTACCAGAAAAAAACAAAAAAAAACCTGTCCCGGAACAAGAGATAAAAATATCTCGAATCACCACCCATGGGAAAAAGAAAAAAATTTTGGGGGTAAAAAAGAAAGAAAAGGCCAACCTCGTCCGACTCCTTGAAAAAAATCAAGGGGTACGTAGTCAGTGGTCAAAAGAAAACCAAAAAACCCTCCGCGAATGCTGCAATGCTATAATTACTAAAGTGCTCAACACAAGACAATGGAGCCAATTATAAAACTAACCTAAATCGCGAGTCGAAAATCTTCTACTAAAGTTTCACCGTAACGGATCATCAGGAAGTTTTTCCTCGACTAAATTCTAAGGAGAAATCGCTTTCCTTTATTCACCAAAAACCTCACCCAGCCTAGAATTTGCATAAAATAAATAAATAAATAAATAAAAATAAAAAATACAAAAAAAAAACCCTCTATAACCTATTTCTAATTATATAGTAACCACGCCCTTTTGTGTCTACAACTATTTAACACCTCCGATCTTTGGTTTAACATATTCTTACTTTTACAATTTGCTATTACCAATTTTTCCTCCATACAAAGATTACAAGTTCTATTACCTGCCCTATATTTGCGGCATTTCTTTATTACTTCCCATTTCATTATAGGATCTACTCCTTGTTTTTACCTTAAGTTCCCACACATAACTAGATAAAGCAGTGCTATACCTATACTTCTCGTGCGAAAAACTTGTCTATGGTTATAGTACCTAGTTTTAAAATCCCCTTGGGTTGTCCCAAAATATATCTTTTTATTTCTCTGATTATTCGAATCACTATATACTTCTACTTTATACACTACACATTCCAGCTTACATTTGCCTTCGAGTGGACACCTAACCTTATCCCTACAGTTGCATTTATCAATCACCTTATGCTTCGAGGGGACACCTAACCTTATCCCTACAGTTGCATTTATCAATCACCTTATGCTTCTTTGTAACTAATTTAGCTATATTACTCCTATTTGTTATTCCATTAATGTTTGGGATGCAACTGTAACTTAATTTAATACAATTCTTATTAAATATCTCATGTAATTGGCTCCCACTAGGGAAGTTTCTTTTTAATATCTTGAAGAACTCCTTTCCCAAGTTATTAACTACTTCCATGTTGTAAGGGATTAAACCATAAAATTTTCCTAGGTCTATTTCTCCTTCCTTGTGTTCCAATTCTATCCCTATTCCTATATTCTAACTTGATCCTATATCCGTCATTCTTTAAAGCCTCCTCATATTCCTGCTTAGTTCGTTCAAAAATTTCCCTGTTGGAGGAGTTATTAGATAATCTATGCTCTATTCCCTTAGGTACATGTTTAAACACCTGTATTCGGTGATTAGATCCCCTGTTTACATAACGCAGATCCTGGTTCCTTTTTCTAAATGGAGATACCGTTCCACTATATAAGTTTAAAGTAACATCAAGATAATCGGTTATTTTTAGATCTGTTGTTACATCTAACCTAAATCCAAAGTCCTCAAACAGCTTATACAATTTTTTTCTAATCCCATCACACTTCTTGGGTGTACTTTTATCCACTATAATCAGCCCGTCATCATGATAAAGCCCATGGCTACTAGGGTCCATAATCTTATTAATACTGTACAGTAATACACACCCGACGAGCTCACAAATTTCCGCACCATCATATGCTCCAATTGAAACGTCAAAATTTCCACCCTCCCCTTTTTTTTATCCATACACTATCTTCATAGTATAACAATGTTTTACGACAATGCTTAATTATTTCTACCTTATCTAAAGGTATAACCATATATTCTTTAGCCAAATCTAACGCTCTATCCAATGTCCTTTCTGTTATTGAAGGATAAAAATCCTTTATATCATATTTAATAAAGGAGTACCTATCATCCTTCTCGTACTCCTCAAACCACTTAATACAGTCATTAGTGCTCCTCCACTGGTTGATGTTCAATGCCAGCCTAAGTGATTCACATATTTCTTGTACGATTATCTTACTAATCCTACCTATTTGGGTCTTGGCCAGGTTAATGAGCCTACATTCCGGATTAGTCTTGAAATTACTTTTGTGGTCTTTTATAGTAATAAAACAATTCATGGTATTGTATTTTTCTACTCTATCAACAATACCTAGTTTATGCGCCAACATTTTTGCTTCGTTATTTAACTCTTTTTCAAGATCAGGTGGTGCTTTCTTATAATTCGTAACCACCTCCTTAAATATCATTTGCTTATACTTTTCCTTTTCTATCTTATATAAATTGCCCGACTTATCTGACTTTACAAATATTTTTTCGGACTCCTTAAATCTCCTCATATCCTCGTACATTTTTTATTGAATATTATTGCGCATTTTACTAAATTTTATCTCCTTAACCATTCCTATCATTTCAGCCTCAAATTTATCCATCTCTTTGATATGGGGGGGGGTGTTTCGTAGTTTTAAACCCATATTTCTCCCTTCCCTCTTTTTCTGTACAGTTAATTGTATTGAGAAAAAATATGCTTTCCACCTCATACTTTTTATAAAGGATTCTATCCTCCTCAACAGAACTAACTTATACTGATGCCTATCAGGTATTGGTATGTTCTTGTATGAAGAACTGATGTTCGTTCTCTCCATAGTAACAAGAGCAGAGAAAGTGCTCAATGGACAAACACCAGAGCTTCAATATTTACTAATCTAATATCTACCAGTATTCACGGTACCAGAAAAAAAAAAAAAAAAAAAAAACCTGTCCAGGAACAAGAGATAAAAATATCTCGAATCACCACCCAGGGGAAAAAGAAAAAAGTTTTTTAAGTTAATTCAACATTCATATATATATATATATATATATATATATATATATATATATATATATATATATATATAATCAATAATAATAATAATAATAATAATAATAATAATAATAATAGAAAAAACAAATAAGTGTCTGAATTTTATCATAAATCCCCAAATAAAAAAATTGACTAACCGTCAGTTTTTACGTTAGACCCTTTAGAATTTGTAGCCCTAAATTCTAAAACGAGTAACTTAATTATGTAGAAAATTCTTTGGTGCAACTTCAATATTCTCAATTTCTTACAAAACGTTAAAAATAAAAGCTTTTAAAATGCACAAACAAAAACGTTTTCCAAACATTTCCAATCCCAACTTTTCCAATAATAATCTCTTATATAGATATATCATTTTACCCAATAATTCAGCTACACACATCAACAAAAATAATCTAAACAACTTTGGTATTTCGATAGATAGAAACTCTTCAAAACCATTTCGGAACATTATTATGTGTGTCGGGTGAGATAAAAACAATTTTGGTGAAACTTCAAGATCGATCAAAAAATGTATTTTTGAACACATCAGGATATTTCAGAAACGGTGGCGACAGAAACTTGTTAGTGAAACACCATTTTAAAACTAAACATAGTTTTTATTTTGAAGATTCTAAAATGTTAGTTTATATACATAATAAATAACACATTGTTTCTAATTATGAGAAATCAAAGGTCCGGTTTTTTTTAATGCCAAATTCATTTTTATACATAGGTAAAGTCGGTGACCTTAGTCGAGGGTGGCCCGAAGGCTCCCTTTTCAATAGCTACTACACCGAGGTGTAGGGGAGGGTGCTACTCCATTCCCTGGGTTGCTCCAATTTACCCTTGATCCTTACCTTATAATGCTCAGTGTTAAGCAAATTGGTATCAAGAACAATTTTTTGAGTCTTTGGTATGACTTTACCCGGGATTGAATCCCGGTCTCCCGGACGATTGGCGAAACAATTCTATTTCAAACAATTCAGTTTAGCATAAGTACACTCTTTAAATGTCAAATTTCAAACTATTTAGTTTAGTCAGGGAAGTTAAATGGTTCCAAGTATTGCCCTGTATCACTAACAATTCAATTAATCATCAGTCATTTATTTACACTCAGTTAAATGTAAAAACAGTTCTATTTCAAACAATTCAGTTTAGCATAAATACACAGTTTAAATGTCAAAAGAGTTCTATTTCAAACAATTCAGTTTAGCATAAGTACACAGTTTAGTTTTATTTGACCCATTGAAAGGACCCTATCAGATGCTACCAGTCTAGGCTAGAGTGAACCTGGGAGCGATGGCAATAAAAGGGGTACTCCGCATTCCCCAAAGATTCAGCATTTCTGGAGCCTCATCATCAGATTGTTTAGTATCATATCCAGGACATGCGTCTGGGGTGGGGTCTTACCCCTGTGCAAAGATGAAGTTGATGTATTCAACATCCCCACGGATAAGAAATACTATTACAGGGAGTAGTGGCAATGAAGAGGTATCTCCAGAACTTGAATCTCGTCAAAGAATGGAGTTTAATGTTATTAAAAATATTTAGATTTTCGTTTTGCTTCATAATATTGCAATATTCGTAGAATAAAAAAGCACAAAAAAACTCCAAAGTAAATTATTTTTTGGGTCAGATTTGCAGGATTTTTTGAGAGTTTGCGTTAAAAAATGAAAAGTCAGCCACAATCGGCAACGAACATTGAAGTGGTTTCTGGTTACTGTCGTTAGTGGCATATCAACCTTTGTGGGTTATTTACTGCCCAAAGTATTGTTTTTGAAGTCTAGTAGGAGTACTATTTAACCCAAGGCTGGGATAATGTCTCTTTATTTTCTCTTTATTATTTTTTTTTTCCTTTTAGCAAGGAAATCTTTTTTTTTTTCTTACTTATAAGAAACTTTGAGTATCGTAGATCTTTCGAAAATACGAAGTCGCCTAAAACGAAATTTTGGAGATTCACACACACACACACACACACAGTCAGCCAGGTTTCGATCCCAGCTTCGGGAATCTAGCCTGTCTAACCACACTGAAGAGTTCTGATAGAACGAAACAGGTCTGTCTGTGGATATATATATATATATATATATATATATATATATATATATATATATATATATATATATAAGTTCAGGGGATAATGGTAGAGATAGTTTTCGTTGTTTCTTTGGTTGGTTGAAGAAGTAACAACAAAGAAAAAGAAAGAAAAGGAAACGAAGAAAAATTTGGAGATGTAAAGGAATAGGGAATCAAACAACGAGAAGAAGAAGAAGAAGAAGAAGAAGAAGAAGAAGAAGAAGAAGAAGAAGAAGAAACAGAGAGAGAGAGAAATGCAGTTTGGTCGAAGTAATAGAACTAAAGAATAAGAAGAAAGAGAGAGAGAGAGAGAGAGAGAGAGAGAGAGAGAGAGAGAGAGAGAGAGAGAGAGAGAGAGAAAATGCTGTTTGATCGAAATGATAATACTAAAGAAGAAGAAGAAGAAGAAGAAGAAATAAAACAGAAGGAGGAGAAGAAGAAGAAGAAGAAATAAAACAGAAGGAGGAGAAGAAGAAGAAGAAGAAATAAAACAGAAGGAGGAGAAGAAGATAGATAGAGAAAGAGATATAGTGATAGAAAGATATGCAATTCGGTAGAAGAAGGTGGAATTGAAATTCGTTGTGGAGGGGCGCTTAGCTGAGAAACTTTTCCTCTCTGTGTGGTCCAGGGTTTCAACTCCGGTGGTTTCTTATGGCACTATCAAGACGTCTGTCTCTCTGTCTGTCTGTCTGTCAATCTGATAGACCACCACCAAAAACAAATCACCATACCTTCACCGCTTCCCCAAAGTCTGTTTGCTTCCCCCCTCTCTCCCCCCCTCTCTCTCTCTCTCCCTGTCTCCTTTCTTTTTTTCCATCTTTCTTATTATTCTTATCACACCCCATTCTTCATCCTTCCAATCCCGAAATGCGTGTACATTTCATTCATTAAACCACTCATTAGATGTTGATCAAAATACGGATGTTTTTCGGGGTTTTTTTCTTTGGGGGGGGGGAGGATGAGCGGGAACATCGGAGGGAAGGCAAGTGAAATAGGTTGGTGAAAACGGGAGGGGTAGAATATGCAGATTGTCAAAGAGTAGGGTCTGCAGGGGGTCACCAACGGTGATTATTATTATTATTATTATTATTATTATTATTATTCGTAAAGTGCCGTTAGTAAAGAGGGGTGGTCGCCATGCCAAATGTCCCCGCTGAGACTTAAATTGATAAAGATTTTAAGGAAAAAAAGATGTTGTATCGTCATAACTCTTTCCTTCTGTTTTATCCGGATTTACTTTCTTTCTTATAGTGCATTCTTTCTTTCTTTCTTTCTTTCTTTCTTTCTTTCTCTCATTCTTTCTTTCTTTCTTTTCCAATTGTCCATATTTTACTTTTGTCTTTTCTTCAATTCATCCAGTCTTTCTTTGTTTTTCAATACTCATGATTTTTCCTCTTTTCTTTCTCTCTTTCATTGCCGTCCGTTTTTCTTTCTTTCTTTCTTTCTTTCTTTCTTTCTTTCTTTCTTTCATTGCCGTCCGTTTTTCTTTCTTTCTTTCTTTCTTTCTTTCATTGCCGTCCGTTTTTCTTTCTTTCTTTCTTTCTTTCTTTCTTTCTTTCTTTCTCTCTTTCATTGCCGTCCGTTTTTCTTTCTTTCTTTCTTTCTTTCTTTCATTGCCGTCCGTTTTTCTTTCTTTCTTTCTTTCTTTCTTTCTCTCTTTCATTGCCGTCCGTTTTTCTTTCTTTCTTTCTTTCTTTCTTTCATTGCCGTCCGTTTTTCTTTCTTTCTTTCTTTCTTTCTTTCTTTCTTTCTTTCTTTCTTTGCCGTCCGTTTTTCTTTCTTTCTTTCTTTCTTTCTTTCTTTCTTTCTTTCTTTCTTTCTTTCATTGCTGCAGACGCTATCAGACTGGCCTATTCTATTTAACGTCCTTAAGTTAAATGTCGGTATGTGAACTGTATTTTTGTATTTGACTAATTTTGGATTGGATTTGAATTTGAGGTCTCGGACTGTTTACTCAAAAAGAACTCTTCGAAGTGCTTAGAAAAATTAAAAACAGAAGGCAAGCCTCGACGAAATACCCACTGAAATATGGAAGACAAGGAAATTTGATGACTTAAACCGAATAAAATAAAGAGAGAGAGAAAAAGCTGTATATCCCCATTCACAAAGAAAGGTGACCGAGGAATCACCAATAATTACAGGGGCATAACTCTTACTCCTACAACGGCTAAACTTAATAATGCTCTGCTACGCAATCACATCGAACCAGAAATTGAGAAAATACTTTGTAAAAAATGAGGACGGTTTTTTGCAGACATCACAGATTCTAACAATCCGTGGAATCATCGAAGGACTTCGTGAAAAAAATCTCGACGCAACACTATTGTTTATAGATTTCTCCATGGCATTAGTGTAACACATAGAGAAAATGGAGCAAATACCTCTAGCAGGCGACATTTCCACACTAGACGGAACCTCTCTGAAACTAGTAGACAATTTCACCTACCTAGGAAGTAGTGTCTCATCAACCGAAAAAGACGTCGACACGCGGCTAACGAAGGCATAAACAGCTATCGATAAACTATCGATCATATGGAAATCAGACCTGACCGATAAAACGAAACGCAGTTTCTTCCAGGCAGCGGTCGTGTCGATACAACTCTATGGATGCACTACTTGGACGCTAACAAAACGGCTGGAGAAGAAGCTAGACGGCAATTACACAAGAATGTTTCGAGCAATATTGAACAAGTCCTGGCGGCAACACCCCACAAGGCACCAACTATATGGCCACCCGCCACCTATCACGAAAACTTTCCAAGTTAGACGAGCCAGACATGCAGGACACTGCTGGAAAAGCAGGGGGGAGCTCATAAGTGATGTACTCCTTGTGGACTCCCACATGTGGCTGGGCAAAAGCAGGACGACCAGCTCGAACATATATACAGCAGCTATGTGAGGATACGGGATGTAACCCTGAAGACCTGTCAGAGGCAATGAACGATAGGGAAAAGTGGCGAGAGGGGGTCAGGGATATCCGTGCTAGCGGCTCGAAATGATGATGATGATGATTTCCCCAAAGAAACAGTTACAGCGATAATGATGCTCAACAGAAACATGGAAGTCAAGGTTCGCTCACCGATGGAGACACGAACCTTATCGAAATTTTTGCCGGAGTTCTGTAACAAGATGTATTAGCACCCTATTTGTTTATTATCTGCCCAGACTACGTTCTATGAACGTCGATAGATCTAAGGAGAGAAAATGGTTTCACACGAGAATTAACAAGATGATATTCCGCAGAAACTATTCAGATGACATGGAGCTTCTTGCAAATACACCTACCCAAGCCAAATCCCTGCTACATTGCTTGGAGCAGGCAGTCGGAGGCATTGGCCTCTATGTGAACGCAAACAAAACGGAGTTGGTGCGTTTTAATCGAGAATACATCTCCATGCAAAATGGTGGTCCTCTGAAATTAATTGACAAGTTTATGTACCTCTGCAGCAACGTCTCATCTACTGAAAGTGATGTCAATTTACATCAAGCAAAGGTGAGGACTGCTATCGATAGATTATCGATCATATTGAAGTCTGGTTTATCAGATAAATTTAAACGATATTTCTTCTAAGTGTTGAGGCCCCAGAAAGGATCACTAATGAAAACGCAAACACGGATATTAGATAACAGATTATATTACACAAGAAAGATAGAGTTACATAGAAAAGGTAAGAAGTCTCGTACTGTTCGGATAACACCAATATTGATCTGCCACCTGACAGCGAAATCTTTCTGTACTAATAACGGTGAGAAGAGACCATTATGGTTAGATGGGTAAGGCTCCCACAACACTAAGCAGTGACCCTATAGATACACAACATGAAGGCTGACAAATCGAATAGAAAAAAGCTAAATGGGAACTGCATAAGAATGGGACGAGTTTTCTTGAACAACTCCGGGAAGCAACACCTAACGAAACAACAGCTGTATGGCCACTTACTTCCCATCCTTAAAACCATCCAAGTAAGATGAACAAGACATGCGGGACGAACTCATAAGTGACGTTTTCCAATGGACCCCTACACATGGACGTGCCAGTGTTGGTCGACCAGCAAAAACTTGTTTACATCAGCTCTGTGCAGACTCAGGATGTTGTTTGGAAAACCTGCTGGGAGTAAGAGAATATCGGGACGGGTGGAGAAATCTGTGCTGTCATCCCGACTTGATGATGATAGCCATTTGGTTTATGTACAAACCAGAATCTAGAAAATAAGACGCATAAAGATCTCTTGGACAAAAAATATCACTCACTTCCGGCCAGAAGACCAGTTAGCAAAAAAGAACTTGTCATGTGGTACGTTTTGCTATTTCAGGAGACCACAGTATGAAAATGAAAGAGAGAGAAAAAAATTCGAATGATAGATGGCGTGAAATGAGCTGTCCCAAAAGGCTTAGAAAGGAAACATGTAGTTTGAAGGATCGAGACTGTTGTATCGTGGTTAGGAAGAGATATACAGTGAAATAAAGAGTTAATTATTTACTAACTGAAGTGGTACAGTCCAACAAATATCATAAGTCTCGCGCTGTAGGTGTTACGTCCAAAGTTGGTCTTACAACTGACCGAGATCTGGCAGAGCCCTCCCGTGCTTAAGAAACACGACGTCTTTTATACCTCTACGATACCGGAAGTCACGTGGTACGAGCCACTATACAACAGAGACAATGTATACTTCTGTATTGTTAAGATCGGCTAGAATACTGACAAGAGTCTTGGAGACCTGTGGAGACTTGCTATCTCTCAAACTCCAAGAAAAGATCCCAGGTGTAAAGATTTCGCATGAAGTGAAATAATAATAATAATATACACTAACCAGAATCTGTCCTAGAAAATGAGACATGATCTTTTATTTTGTTATAGAAACAAATTATCAGATCGAAACCAGAAAAGTAACATTAATCTTAATTAACAAGAAAAAAATGTCATCTCGTGGATTTTGCCATGCCAGTAGAACACAGAGTGAAAGTGAAAGTGAAAGTGAAAAGTGAAAAAACAGGAAAAATACTTCATGAAAAAGCAATAGAAAATGAACGTGAATGTGATACTGATTGTAGTTCGCCAAAAACCAGGAAAAGAGACTCAAGGAATTGGAGATTTAAGGAAGAATTAAAACAAGAAACTCAGGGACAAAACACCTGGCAGTCCCAACAGACATGAAATACAAAAATGTTCACTTGTCATTTCCTTAGAATATATTCAATTCAGTTAAAAAATCAGTCATTTACTTACACACAGTTAAATTATCAAACAGTTCTATTTCTAACAATTCAATTTAGCTTAAGTCATTTATTTGCACACAGTTTAAATGTCAAACTATTTGACCCATTGACAGAACCCTATCCGAGAAACATAATCAAACATGATATACGAATTTCAATGAACGAACGAACACACTTCTTTATAAAAATATAATCTCTCACACTTTATTCTCGAAAGGGTGATATTTGTTGTGTGTGAGAGATAAGCTGGAGACAGGGACAGACTGCTATATTGACCCAGGTTCCCCTCTCCCCATAGCAGCACTTCTTCCTCATCTTGGCTGTTGTTGCTCAACAGTGGGTTACTGAAGGACGCAAAGCCTTCAGTCTGCAACCTGGTTCTCACGCTGGCATCTTGTCTCTAACTGACTCGAACCGTCTGGGCCCTTGGTTATATTATTGTCTAACACCCACCTGCTTCCGCTGTTCTTCCGCTTATTTACACAGGTGCATCTCTTAATTGACGGCCCGGTCGAGGGTCAATATATAACATTTTTCTATCAGCTTGTATTGCAAATTCCGGAGAATAGAAGCTTCTTTAGCTTTTGTTATTAGTTCTAGTTGGTCTTTACATCATTTTTCGGATTTCGATATTCCACAGTTTACATATTTTTCTATGAGCATGATTTTTTTTTATTCTAACATGTCTTTCTTCATTTTTTAGGCGAGCGGATATAAAGTAGTCAATTGATTCATTTTTTTGTTCGCACAGTCTGCATATCATGATTGATCCATTCTTTATGTTTACCTTATAGTTTCTAATGGACAGTGCTACTCTTATTAAACCCTCTGACTCCACATTCAATCCAGCATTCTTCAGCCATCGATCAGTCTTTATTATAAAGATGCTGACATTTCCAATTCTTTGAGTACATCGTACTTTGTAAGGATTTTTGTTCTCTGTCATTATTATTTGTATTATAGTTTTTCACTGAAGCGTTAGCTGAGGGTCTTTCACTGGAGTCTGAGTAACATTAAGTCTACTTAGGACTCCATGACTCTTATTATTATTTTACTCCTTTCAGATTTTTCCACACTAGCTTTACCTAAGAGTCTTTTACTGGAGTCTAAGTACTCTTTTCGGTATTGGAGCTGATCTCAGCAATTCTATTGTTTGGATGGTCTTGATTCATCAACCAATAGCCCAATTAGCTGGAGCTGCAGATTACACCAACTGCATCTCTACGGAGGGGTACGACCCCCTCCCCAACGAGTATCCTGGAAATGACACCAACAATCTAATTTTGATGCTCCAGTAAATTTGGAGCTTTGGGGAATGCAGAGTACTCCTTCTTTGCCATCGCCCCCAGGTCCACTCTAACCCGGAGTGGTAGCACCTGATAGGGTCCTATCTATAAGTCAAATAGAACTAAACAGTGTTCTCATGCTAAATTGAATTGTTTGAAATAGAACTGTTTATATGTATAAGGGGCCATGGGCCTAATGAGTGGAATGTTCACCAATGGTCTGGGAGACTGGGGTTAAATCCCAGGTCGAGTCATACCAAAAACACAAAAAATGGTACTTGATGCCGCCTTGTTTAACACTCGGCATTTTAAGGTAAGGATTAAGGGCAAAGTGGAGCAATCCAGGGAATGGAGTAGGGCCCTCCACTAAACTACGGTGTTGTAGCTATAGAAAAGGGAGCCTTCTGATCACCCTCGACTAAGGTCCCTAACTATATGTATAAGAATGGATTTCATATTAAATAATCTACAATGGTTGATAGGACACGAAACGAAACGAAACGAAACGAAACGAAGCCATCCCCTAATTTCCAACTTTTTCAGCCCCCTTTCCAACCCTTTGAGGATCCTTACATTCCATATTTACCAACCCCTCAGCTTGGGTAGAATATAACTCAAGGTCAATTTTTAAGCAGAGTTTAGCAGGTTTGAATTCAGAGTTTTCCTTCTCCTAGACTAGTTGCCTCACAAAGGCCGAAGAACTCAGTCTGCCTAACTATTTACCCATAGCTGGAGAAAGAAGTTGATTCATACCTTTAGTGCTATGTGAAATGCTATCATTTGGGAGGATTTGAACTCGTGTCACCGCGTCCAATTCCTACGACGATAAACATTACATTCATGTCAATTAAAACTGGCATCACCGTCGCTTTTATATTCGACAGATTTTTTAGTTCTCCAGTATGGTTCAATTACTTGTCTCTCTTTTCGTTTTCTTGATTTTCCACTCCCTAGTCTGCCGGGACAGCAAAATCCACAATTTGGCAAGTTCTCTTTATTTTTTGTTAATTATCACTAAGTCTGGTCGGTAATAAGTGATCCGTCTTTATTTCAAAATTCCATAAGTTCTTGTGTCTCATTCACCGGGACGGATTCTCATTTTGTATGTACTATTTGGTAGTAAGGTCGAATTTCAATTTCTTGCACAATTCTCAGTGAATCACCATCCCCACTCAAGTTTTATCATAATTATTATTTGTTCCTTATACGTGCCTGAGTGTCTCCCCTTTTTACAATCTTCTCACATCAACCTTAAAATCTTTGCTCAGATTATATGCACAATTAATATGATATCTATATACTTCATCAAACACAGTTAATTCTTCCAATATTATGTTTTATATATATATATATATGTGTGTGATATACAAATCTTTGGAGTTTGTGCAACTACTCATCCCCCAAGGAGAAAATAACGCCCAAATAAAACAGGAAAAGAACATATAGACTACATAAAATCACTACCTTCCCTCACGCTAGGTCTTAGTTAAGGACCTAGTAAATGATTGATAGAAACCGAAAATAAATCTGAAAATTGAATAATGATGATAATAAAAATAATACCTTGTGATTGTCAAAAACGAAAAAAAAAAGATCTTGCCGAATTAAGGACTTAGCTGAGTCCCCGTTGTAAAGTTGAAAGAAACTGAAAATAAAGACAAGTATCTGAACCCTTTGAGGGAATTGAAAAAATTACGGAACATGAAAGAGATGGAGATACGAATTTTAATTGGTGCCTTGGTGCAGTCCCCAAAAGATCGGTACAGGAACTGGAGGACATGTAAATAAGAGGACGAGTGGAGGCCATCCAGACAAGAGGTCGGCCAAAATAGTGAGAAGAGTCTTAGAGACTTGAGGAGACTTGTTGTCATTCAAACTCCAGCGAAAAGCCATCACCTGTCACTGGTGTGAAAAACTCACAAAGGAGACTTTGCTGTCCCAGCTGACCACAGAATAAAACTGAAATAATGTGAAAAGAAGGATAAGTACCTCGACCTTGCTGGAGAGAATTTAAAAAGCTATAGAACATGAAAGTAACGATTGTGCCAATTGTGATTGGTGCGTTAGGCACAGTAACTAAAGGATTATTAAAGGGCCAGGAGGACTTGGAAGTAGGCGGACGGGTAGAGATTATCCAAATGACAGTTTTACTGAGAACGGCCAGAATACTGAGAAGGGTCCAGTAGAATTGAGGAGACTTGCTGTCACTCAAACTCCAGGGAAAAACCATCAGCTAATACTGATGTGAAAACCTCTAAAGGAGTAAATAATAGTAATAATAATAATAATAATAATAGTAAAAAACATCTTACACCAGAAGACCTGGACCTGGCTAAGAAAAGGAAACATTAAGAGAGAAACAGAATCCCTCCTAATAGTAGCACAGGACAACGCCATAAGAACCAATCATATCAAAGCGAAAATAGATAAGACGCAACAAAACAGTAAATGTAGGCTATGCGGAGACGAAACGATCAATCACATAATAAGTGAATGCAGCAAATTAGCACAGAAGGAGTATAAGGCGAGACACGACTGGGTCGGCAAGGTGATCCACTGGGAAATGTGCAGGAAATTTCTGTTCGACCATACAAACAAATGGTATATGCACAACCCGGCACCTGTTCTAGAAAATGACTTGCATAAATTCCTATGGGACTTTAATATACAAACGGATCACCTAATCCCGGCCAGAAGACCAGACCACATAATAATCAACAAAAAAAAAGAGAATCTGCAAAATCGTCGACTTTGCTTTCCCGGTGGACCACAGAATAATTCTGAAGGAAAGTGAAAAGAAGGATAAGTACCTCGACCTTGCTAGAGAATTAAAAAAGCTGTGGAACATGAAAGTAACGATTGTGCCAATTGTGATCGGTGCGTTAGAAACAATAAATAAAGGATTATTAAAAGGCCTGGAGGATTTGGAAGTTAGCGAATGGATAGAGACTATCCAAACGACAGCATTGCTAAGAACGGCCAGAATCCTGAGACGAGTCCTGGAGACTTGAGGAGACTTGCTGTCACTCAAAATACAGTGAAAAACCATCAGCTAACACTGATGGAAAAAACTCTATAATAATAAAAATAATAATTAGGTTAAGGTGATACCAATTTTAAGAAGAGGTTTGGAAGAAAGACAGAAGAAAGAATCGAGACAATTTAGAAAACAGAGTTCTTGAGATCGATCAGAATACTTGGAAGAGTCCAGGAAACTTAAGCAGACTTGCTGTCACTCAGACTCCAGTGAAAGACCATCAGCTAACGCTGGTGTGAAAAACCGTGAAGGAGTAAAATAATAATAATTGCTAATGCTTCATCTGAAAAGAGAAATAAATATAATTGTTGACCTTATTTTGAATATTGGTGCTTATAAAAAGAAAACTAACTGCTTACAAAAGGTGACTACATCGAAACAAAAACAAAAACTAAAACAAAACGAGACAAAATCAAATGAAATAGATTTGACCTTTACTTCGTTCTTTATTTGTTTTGTTTTGCCCTCTGTTTGGAACCCTTTAAAGGGTCAGTTCTTCCGGCCCTTAGTGTGCTTGAGCAAAAGGGCACAATCTTATTTTTCAAACAATTATCTTTCTGCCTACTTTAAAAGCCTGGCAGTCAGGATAAACCTTTCTGCGATCAGTTGGAAATTATCAAAAGACAAAGGAGCTGTAGACATCATGGCTGTCTTTAAGGAAAATATTATAAAAAAAACGAAAAATCTTAAAAGGTGTGATAGATAGATAGATAGATAGATAGATTGATTGATAAATAGATAGATAGATAGATTGTTCGCATGCGAGAGAGAGAGAGAGAGAGAGAGAGAGAGAGAGATGAGACAAGTTGGAGAACATTTTATATCAATAATCTGTTAACATAAGTTTCAATCATTTTATCCTTCTATATATATATATATATATATTTCATAAAATAATAAAGGCAAATTTTGTCTGTATAATTTATTGAAGATTCTTTCAAGTTTTCTGATAAGTGTCTTAATTTCAGGTTCGAATTGGTTGATGAATTTCCTAAAATTGTCCCGAGCACATTCGGGCCCTTCACAGGCCATCATCAGGGGTTGCTTGCTTATGTAAAGTGCGTTTGTATTTTTTTAAAAAAGAGTTTTGAAAGTTTTTGAGAGTTTTTACCATAACAAAAATATGGAAATACAAACACACCTTACACAAGCAAGCAACCCCTGCTTAGTATACCGGTATTCAATCCCAGGTCAAGTCATACCAAAAAGTCAGAAAATGCTACTTAATACCACCTTGCTTAACACTCAGCATTATGAAGTAAGGATCAAGAATAAACTGGCGTAATCCAGGGAATGGAGTAGCTTCCTCCACTACAACATTGGTGTAGTAGCTATGGAAAAGGGAGCCTTCGGGTCACCCGCGACTAAGGTCACCAACTTTACATTTACTTATTCCATAATACATTTATTTCGCTTTTATGAGCTTTTCAGATGGATTTTGTAAAAGCAAAATGAATTTATTAATAAAAAAAATAAATATCTAATTTTCTTGAATTTTGACCAAAAAATATATATTTGCTCTGCAGCTATAGTTTGTAACAAATAGCCGTGCATTGAGTACTCATTATTTGGATATTCAAAATTCTTATCGAATTGACACATATGTATATATATATATATATATATAAGTAAGACAGCAATTTTATATAAATATATACATATATATATATATATATATATATATATATATGCATTTATATATACATACATATATATATATATATATATATATATATATATATATCCAAAGAAGATGAGTTGGGAACGATTCGATGTGAGAATATATAAGAGGATTCTTATAAATCTCCAGGAGTGCTCAATGTATGATAATTGATATATAAATAAATTTACAAATTTCTTACTGAGCAAATTCATATCATTGAAAAAACTCAACAATCAGTAATTTGGCTATTATTAATTTATTTCAGCTGTTAACCCCATAAGAGAAACCAACCTCTTCAGATAGGCCATCACATAATGGAGAGAAAAAAATGTTAAAATCAAATAAATATTTTTTCAATGATATATATATATATATATATATACGAAATGTATACAATAAGTTTCAAGACTTTTTTTGTATGGGTATTTAAAATTGGCATAGACTCTTGAAAGCCAGTATGTTATTGCTATACATCTTATGAGATGACTGACCAATTTCTATGATTTCACGTTCAAATAAACAGCTACAATAGCAATTGGAATACACCCTACAAAAGCCTGATTGTCACAGCTGGTGAATTTAAAAATGCAATCTGTCATTTTAGAAGAACGATATGCAATAAAATTCTGTTTTAAACGTGGAAAAAATGCCACAGAAACGTATGGCATGCTTCAGACTGCTTTTTAACTATCTTGCATGAACCGAGCATCAGTTTTTGAGTGGCATAAGAGATTCAAGGAAGACAGGGAGTCTGTGAGTGATGATGAGAGGTGTGGGAGGAGTTAAGAAGTCAATGCACCAGAGTTGATTGGCCAAAGGGCAAGGGTTAGGGTTACAATGTTGAGGTTTTAAGGGAATTCAGGAAGAGATTCCTAGGGAAGAGGCCAGCACTCTTCAAATCGGGTCAGTGGCATTTCCACCAGGACAATGCACCAGTCCACAACTCCATCCTTGTTACAGACTATTTGACCAAAATGGGCATCAAGACAGTTCCTCACTGTCCCTATATTCGAGACCTTGGTCCCTGTGACTTTTGGTTATTCCCTAAGCTCAGAGTCTGACGTTATGAGACAATTGAGGTGATGAAAGAGGCTGTGACGGAGGTCATTGACACGCTCACACAAGAGGACTCCTATAGGTCCTTCCAGAAGTTGTTGGAACGGTACAATAACTGTTTTGCAGCCGGGGCAGATTACTTCAAAGGGGACTAGAGTTTCATGTGTGTACAATCAATAAAAGTGCCCATACGAAAAAGGTCTGGAAACTTATCGTATGCACCTCGTATATGTAGTATTTGGTTTTTATAACGAGGGAATCCCTATCCAAGAAAATTTGCAATGATACTTTGGGCACCTTTTATTGTCGGGTTCTTAACTCTCAGAAGGGGTGTAGTTGCTATATTTCTGACTCCTTCGAGAAAGCAGCATCATTTGGAAATAAAAACAATAATCTTCAAAGATGGTTTAATAGTATTAATTCAAATGATTTAACTCTTTGACAACAAACTTTTCATTGCTATTTTTAAAATATGACGTTTGTCAAAACCTGACCACACACACACACACACACACACACACACACACACACACACACATATATATATATACATACCTATATATATATATATATATATATATGCATATTTATATAATTATATGTACATGTAAGTGAGAAACTTATATATATATTAAATCAATAAAATATATAAATTATATATATCAATAAAATATATATACATATATAAAATCGATCAATAAATATATATATCAAGATATATATATATATAGAATATATATAAATATATGCATATATAAAATATATATAAATATATATATATATATAAAAATAAATATAAATATATATAAATTTCTATGAATATATATATATATATATATATATATATATAATATATCAATAATATATATATATATATATATATATATATAAAATCAATAAATTATATAAAATGTATAGATTATATATATCAAAAAATATATATATATAAAATCTATCAATAAATATATATATATATATATATATATATATATATATATATATATATATATATATATATATATATATATATAAACATAAGCATATATTAAATATATATAAATATATATATATATATATTAATATATATATATATATATATAAATATAGATATAAATATATATAAATATCTAGGAATATATATATATATATACATATATATATATATATATATATATATATACATATATATATATATATATATATAAAATCAATAAAATATATAAAACATATAAACTATGTATATCAATATAATATATATATATAAAATCGATCAATAAATATATATATATATATATATGTGTGTATATATATATAGATGTATCTATATAAAATATATATAAATATATGCATATATAAAATATATATATATAAATATATATATATATAAATAGATAGATAGATAGATAGATATAAATATATATAAATATCTAAGAATATATATATATATCAATATATATATATATATATATATATATATATATATATATATATATATATAAAATCAATAAAATATATAAAATATATAAATTATATATATCAATAAGATATATTTATATAAAATCGATCAATGAATAGATATATATAGATATATATATAAAATATATATAAATATATGAATATATAATATATATATATATATATATATAGAGAGAGAGAGAGAGAGATAGATAGATAGATATAAATATATATAAATATCTATGAATATATATATATATATATATATATATATATATATATATATATATATGTATATATCAATAAAAATATATATATATATAAAATCAATAAAATCACTAAGTATATTCTGTTATAAATTTATTCCATCCGTTTGCGGGGATCTTTATATGCGATCGTATGGGATTTCAGATGGGATATCAATAATGGGTATGTATTTAGGGGCAATAGTATCTGTACGAGTATATATACATATAGATTTAGTGAATATGCATGTATGCATGTATGTATTCAGTCTCATCTGAAAATCCCAGCAAACGGGTGAAATAGATTTAAAATGGAACGTACTAACGGATTTTCTTGTTTCTCAATACTCTGCATAAGCTTGTTTACTTATGTTTACATATATCATAATCTTTTTATTGAGCGCTCAATTGGCCTAGCGGTCAGAGTGTTCGCTAATGGTCCGGGAGTCCTGGGTTCAATCCCAGCTCAAGTCAAACCAAAGACTCAAAAAATGGTGCTTGATGCCTCCTTGCTGAACCCTCAGCATGAAAAGGTACGGATCAAGCGTAGTGTGGAGCAATCTAGAGAACGGATTAGCGCCATCCCCTTGGTGTAGTAGCTATCGAAAATGGGAGCCTTCGGGTCACCCTCGCCTATGGTCGCTAACTATATCTATAGAATAAAGTTAGCAACTGTAGTCGAGGGCGAACCGAAGGCCTCCTTTTCAGTAGCTACTACACCAAGTTGTAGGGGAGGGCGCTACTCCTTTCCCTGGATATCTCTACTTTACATTTGATACGTACCTTTTAATGCTGAGTGTTAAGCAAGGCGGCATCAAGTACCATTTTCTAAGTCTTTGGGAAGATGCGACCTGGGATAGAACCCCGGTTTCCCGCAATCCCAGGTTGTGTCAAACCAAAGACCTTAAAATTGTACTTGATACCTTCTTTCTTAACATTCAGCAATACAAGTTAAGTATCAAGGGTAAAGTGGAGCAATCCAGGGAAATGAGTAGTGCCCTTACCTACACCTCGGTGTAGTAGCTATTGAAAAGGGAGCCCTCTGGTCGCTCTTGGCTAAAGGGAGACAACTTTACACACTTTATTTTACTATACACAGATACATTCATGTACCTGCACAGGTTCCATATACACTAGGTCCATAGATATACATTTTCATTCATATACCCTTGTATCAATATGTTTATCCATTATTGGACCTTAGTATATGCATCAAGGGATGCTTCAAAGTATGGTCTGTTCTTTTTTTCTAATGCTATTTTGTCGAATGGTCAGCTCCTAAGATGTCTATGTTTTTCTTGAGACCATTTCGGCCCGGCCCGGCCCGGCCCGGTGCGATCAGGCAGTACAGTCAACACTGCCTTGGGTTACACCGCGTCTGTCTTCTCTTTGCAACAAACGTAGACGATGGGCAGGGGAACGGTCATACTAACTGTCGCTGGGCACGCTCCTGGCGAGCGCCCCGGGGCCTGTTCTGGACTTCGGTCCGGAGCGTGGCCCTGGAAAAGGAACAACGGCAGACTTGGGGCCTTTAATTAGGCACCTAGTTTCGACTAGGCTACCTTCGGGTGGGCGAGCTGCATTTTTGTCTCCTTTGTCCCCCCTTGTACGGCACTAGACCATGCGTCTAGTTTAAGCCGCAAACTGGCATACGTGCCCGGACCCACATTTGGGTTCGTGAAACTGCTTGCCTCATCAGGGTCACATTGCACTAAGTGAGCCGATGAGCAGCACTGACAAGCAGGGTTCGAGTCTCGATTCGTTCCCGACCTCCCCTCCCCTTTATCCCCACTTTAATCGGCCTTCGGGCTTTTGACCTTGTGTCAAGTCGTGTCTGGTGGGAGGCAGCGACAAATACTTGTCGCTGGTCACGTTAACTTTGCTTAAAAACTGACCGTGTATTACTTCCTGCCTGTGGCGGTGGGACTAAGCAAATACATACATACATGCATATTCACGACCCCTATATGTATATATACTCATACATATATACTTGCACCATTCTCTGGATTGCTCCACTTTACCCTTGCCTTATAATGCTGAGTGTTAAGCAAGGCGGCATCAAGTACCATTTTTTGAGTTTTTGGTATGACTCGACCAAAGATTGAACTCAGGTCTCCCAGACCATTGGCGAACACTCTACTCATTGGGCTAATGAAACTATTTTTATGGATTTCACTCCCAAAAGAAACCTGTACATCATCTGAAGAGGAAAAGATAATATTCTTCGTCGAAATAAATTTAAATGTAACCGTGGTTGAGTTTTTTTCCAGTTACATTATATGTATATATATATATATATATACCAGAGTGAGTCAAATGTTGTTTAATATTTTTGTAATCTTTGACGCAATTCGGTATCTCCGAAACTTTTACTGGTGTTGTAAAGGTTTGGTTTAGTGGTTTGGTTTTATGGCATATCAACCATTATAGGTTATTTAACGCCAAATCCATATATATATATATATATATATATATATTTACTAATCTAATATCTACCAGCATTCACGGTACCAGAAAACAAAAATGAAAAAAACCCCGCCAGGAACAAGAGATAAGAGTATCTCGAATCACTGCCCGGGGGAAAAGAAAAAATTATAGGTCAAAAAGAAAGAAAAGGCCAATCTCGTCCGACTTCTTGAAAAAAATCAAGGGATACGCAGTCAGTTGGTCAAAAGAAAACTAAAAATCTTCCGCGAATCCTGCAATGCTACAATTACAAAAGTGCTCAACACAAGTGGAGCCAATTATAAAATTAACTTCGAGTTGGAAATCTTCTACTAAAGTTTCACCTGATCTGATCATCATATATATATATATATATATATATAAACAGTTCCATTTCAAACAATTCAGTTTAAAATAAGTACGCGTTTTAAGAGCCAATGTATTAATAAACTTCACTATCTTTTTAAACAGGGAAACACTTTCTACTTAGTTGCAATATCAATGTTTTAAAAGCCGATTCATTAATAAAGTTCACAATCGTTTTAAACAGATAAACACTCCATCTTTAGTGGCAATATCAATGTTTTAAGAGCCAATAAGGTTCACAATCATTTGAGATGTTGATCTTATATCGTTATATCAAATGACCAGACCCGGGTTGAAGTTTGTATCAATATTTATGGGTTGAAGTTTGTATCAATATGTATTTATATGTATTTATGGGTTGAAGTTTGTATCAATATTCATGGATTGAAGTTTGTATCAATATGTATTTATATGTATTTATGGGTTGATGTTTGTATCAATATGTATCAATATTTATGGTTTGAAGTTTGTATCAATATTTATGGGTTGAAGTTTGTATCAATATTTATGGGTTGAAGTTTCTCCTATCGATTTATTTTCAAAAAGATCTACTTGACACATAAATGATAATAATTTGTTTTCACACACTTTCGTGGGATTAAGTCATCATCATCATGATGTCGTGCCGCTAGCACGGATATCCCTGACCCTCTCTCGCCACTTCTCCCTATCGTTCATTGCCTCTGGCTGGTCTTCAGGGCAACATCCCGTATCCTCACAGAGCTGCTGTATGTATGTTCGAGCTGGCCATCCTGCTTTTGCTCGGCCATGTGTGGGGGTCCATAGGAGTACATCCCTTATGAGGTCGTCCTTGTTTCTCCAGCAGTGTCCTGCATGTCTGGTTCGTCTAACTAGGATAGTTTTCATGATGGGAGGTAGGAGGCCGTATAGTTGGTGCTTTGTGGGGCGTTGCCTCCAAGACTTGTTCAATATTGCTCGCAGCATTCTTGTGTAATTGCCGTCTAGCTTCTTATCCAGCCGTTTTGTTTGCGTCCAAGTAGTGCATCCATGTAGCAGTATCGATACGACCGCAGCTTGGAAGAAACTGCGTTTCATTTTATCGCTCAGGTCTGACTTCCATATGATCGATAGCTTATCGATAGCTGTCCATAACTAATAATAATCCTTAAGAAACAATAATGGCTTCAAGTAACTATCCTTCATCGATAACAATATGATATCAAGTGTAATATAATGGCCGAGGGATTTTGTTTTATGCCTTTGGGTTTAGTTAGGCTCAGAACCTTTCGGCTCAGTGCATGGGTTACTTAGGTGCAACATGAACACAGGTGTTCACGCGCGCGCGGGTGGAGCGGACGTGTCACTCAGAGATGTCACAATAGCCCGAGATGGGAAACGGGGCTAGCAAGTGCGAATGAGGTCACGCACCGGAAGCGCGCGGAGGATTTGGGGAATTTGAAGAAAGTGAGTAGAGTTGAGACTGGACACCAGACGAGAAGGGTTGACTTTCGCTTGCTCGCCGAAGCCAGGCCAATGGCCTTTGTGGCAGGTGCCGCACGAGATGTGGGGCAGATGAAAAGGCCAGAATAGAAAGATTGTGCCTTTCTCTCCTTATGTCGAAAAACCTTTAAACTCAAAGGTAATAAAAAGTTTCGTGCCTAAACTGAGAATTCGTAAGTGTTTTTCGTGTTTCGAGATTCCTATGTTCTATGTTATATATATATGAACATTATATGTCCATTTCACACAAGGCCGTATCTGGCTATGGTACACAAGTATTCCTGTCTTATATATAGATTCCTATTTAAGAATTCCTATCCTTATTTACCAATCCCTCCGCTCGAGCAGGATATGACACAAGGTCAATTTTTAAGCGGAGTTTAACAGGTTTGAATTCAGAGTTTTCCTTCTCCTAGACTATTTGCCTTACCAAGGCTGAAGAACGCAGTCTGCCCTACTATTTACTGGAGGGAGAATAATTGGATTCATACCTTTCCCAAGGGTATTAGTGCTATGTGAAATGCAATCAGTCTCGTCCAGGATTTGAACTCGTGTCACCGTGTCCATTTCCTACGACGATAACCATTGCACCACAGGCCCTTCCCAACTTTTTTAAGTGTTTAATTATTGTCACCAGATAATTTACCCTTGATATTCTTCAGCGAATAATATAATTTTTTTTTTACTTTAAAAGTGTTTACATTAAATCTATTCTTTTTCCATTAAATATCAAGCAACACTTGTGACAATAATCAAAGAGTTTTTAACAACCCAAGAAATATTGTTCGTAATCAAAATATATGTATTGTATAATTAACTGTGATTATATGCATAATTATAATATAATTATTGCCCTAGTGAGTAGAGTGTTTGTCAATAGTCCGGGAGACCTGGGTTCAATCCCAGGTCGCGTCATGCCAAAGACTTTAAAAATGGTATTTGATACCTCCTTGCCTAACACCCAGCAATATAAGGTACGTATCACGGGTTAAGTGGGGCGATCCAGGGAAAGGAGTAGCGTCCTCCCCTACATCTCAATGTAGTAGCTGTTCGAAAGGGAGCCTTCTCTTCGCTCTCAATTACGGTCGCCAACTTTACTTTACATAACCCTATGATATATATATATGTATATATATATATATATATTCTTAGAGGAAGTGGCCAAGATGATAGAATATATGTTTATCATTAATTTGCCTATTTCTGACCTATTAAGCATATATATTTATATATATAAATATCGACTGGTCCGAAATATTCTGGTTGTTTATATATATATATATATATATATATATATATATATATATATATATATTAGTGTAGTTTTAACGCAGGTTAATGCATATATACTCACGGACATAAACACACATACACATACACACTCAAACATGCGAACACCCTCTCAAATACGTACAAAGACACACACACACACACACACACACACACACACATATATATATATATATATATATATATATATATAAGCCTAAACTCCATAGAAGGACATGTGTTGCTAACAGAAAGAAGTTAGAAGAAAAAAAGAGAGAGAGAAGTAGAAAAGAAAAGAAAGAAAAAAAGAGTGGCGTCTCGGAGGAACCAATCGACTGACCTGTCATGGCGGGTTTTGAAGAGGATAACAAAAAACAAAAAGGAAGGAAGAGGAAAGAGACTGTAAAATCTTTCTCTCCCCCCTCTACCTCACATACACACCGACTTTATTCCTTCTTCCCAATTTTACACTTTTTGGTAACATAACGCCGATTTCCTTCTCTGCCGGACAACTTCCTACCACCCTGACAAATATTCATACTGCGTCCCGTCTCGTAACGCTACTTTGTTGATTGTCCTTCCCACAGAACACGACATCCCTACCCCGTTATTAGAGATATAATTGTTTTCAATCTTCATCTTCTGTTAGTTCTACTCGCCGACCCTTCTTTCCCAGTCCGGTTGACTTTAGACTCAATCTTTCCCGCCAGCAAACACGGAAAAGCACCCTACGCTCCCACTCTTCAAAAACCACGACACAACCGCTATCATCACACCGACGCCACCATTTTACGAAGCGCCACTCTCAGAAAAAAATAAAATGATTATTATTCCCGTGGGTACAATTTTTTAGGTGTCAAGTTTTGATGTTGGCATCCAAAAGGAAAGAGAGAGAGAGAGAGAGAGAGAGAGAGAGAGAGAGAGAGAGATTTGGTGATATATACTGAGCTTTTAGCATATTACAGGTACATGTTCTCCAATTCGACTCTTTTTTCAAACCAACAAATATTGATTGATTGATTTTAAGGGCATATAAACATTTTTTCCTTAGAGGTTAGGGAATCGTCTTTATTGTACGTTCATATATACATTTTTTATGTAGCTTTTTCTTTTGCACATACTTATCATCATCACCATGTCGTGCTGGTGGCACGGATATCCCTGACCCTCTCTCGCCACTTCTCCCTATCGTTCATCGCCCTAGGCAGGTCCTCAGGACAACATCCCGTATCCTCACATAGTTGCTGAATGTATGTTCGTGCTGGTCGTCCTCCTTTTGCACGGCCATGTGTGGGGGTCCATTGGAGTACATCACTTATGAGTTCGCCCCTGCTTCTCCAGCAGTGTCCTGCATGTCTGGTTCGTCTAACTTGAATAGTTTTCGTGATAGGAGGCAGGTGGCCGTACAGTTGGTGTCTTGTGGGGTGTTGCCGCCAGAACTTGTTCAAGATTGCTCGCAGCATTCTTGACATACTTATATGATATCACATAATCCAATTTAATCTAAATAAGTTGCTCCCAGTAGTATGGTTTCAAGTATTTCTATCAAATATCAATAATTATATATATATTTGCCCAACCACTCTGCGCAGGATGTGACTCTACTTCAATTTTCAAGCAAATTTTAACAGGTTTGAATTCAAAGGTGTCATTCTCCAAGGCTAGTTGCCAAGTAAGTAAAAATAAGTCAAGTTGACGACCGTAGTCGAGGGAAACCTAAAAGCTCCCTTTTCAATAGCTAATATACCGAGGTGTAGAGAAAGCCGCAACTCCTTTACCTGGATTGCTCTACTTTACCCTTGATACGTACCTAATAATGCTGAGTGTAAAGCAAGGCGACATCAAGTACTATTTTTTGAGTCATTGATACGACTTGACATAGGATTGAACCCTGGTCTCCCAAGCCGTTTGCGAACAGTCTACCCACAAGGCAATAACAGTCTGCCCAGCTATTCAGCCAGAGCTGAAGGGAGAATATTTGAATGCATACCTTTCCTAATAGTATTAGCGCTATGTGTAATGCAAAACAAACTTGTCCAGGATTCGAACTCTGTTCGTTGTATCCATTTCCTACAACTATAACCATTTCATCATGAGCGCCTCTATATATCAATAATTTTATGGATTCAATTAATTACTTATATGCAAAAATTGTCAATTATTTGAACAAAATTGTATGATTTCAAGTTTGGTTTCTCTGTTTAATGGCATATCAACTCTTTTTAGGGTATTTAATGCCAAATCTATTCTCCTAGAAGAACAGTAACGGTACTATTTAACCCATGGCTGGGAGGATAAGGGGGTTCATACCTTTCCCAAGGGTATTTGCCCGAAAGTGAACGTAATAGCGCGACTGGAGTACGAACTCGCATACTACGATCCCGCAGTCCATCGCTTTAACCATTACGCCACGAGGACACCCCGTATGAGTTCAAGTAAGAAAATATAATTCTTTGGAAATAATTTTAGCTTTAAATAACTATTCTTAATAAAAATAATTATCAGTTATATGGAATCAAGTATTTTTTCACTTAATTTCAAGTCAAGTATTCTAATTCAATACAAATAATTTCAAGCATATTTGTTTGATTCATAGATAGAACTCTAACAAGTACAATCACTCCAGGTCAGAGTGGACCTGGGAGTAATGGCAATAAAAGTGTACTCCACGTAACCCAGAGTTTCAGAACTGGGGCCTCACCATCAGATGTAGATTTGTATTATCCCCAGGATACCCCTATTTACGGTGGTGTGGTTCTTCACAATTTGATGGGGATACAGTCAGTGTATTCTGGGCTCTTCCGATAGAGCAATATATATATATATATATATATATTCGAAACTGACACAAGTCTTAGTATGACACATGGATAAAAATTGAATAAAGAACTGTTTATTCATTTATCTCGCTGCTAAACAATTCTTTAAGTTCTCTCGAGAACTGTACCCTATCAGCTCAATCAAGAAACTAGTACCACCAGTTGCGTGTTACTTGGCTGGCCTGCCAACGAAGCTAGAATACGGCGAATTCATTTCATATAGGTGAATGAGACTTCACCAAAAAAGGGTATACTGGGTCAAACACTGAACTGCTTCTATTAACGAAGCTCCACATCTTGAGATTTAGGCGTGTAGAGTCACCTTTTCGTTGCTTTTCCTCCCAAGGACAATCAGGCGCGGATTGGCAGTACTTGTTAGGCTCCCATATACAAGTCAAACAGATCTGTTGTAAAAATTTCTGTATTGTTAAGAAGTGCTTAACTTCAAGTACGTAAAATAAAGTTGGCGACCTTAGCCGAGGGGTGACCCGAAGGCTCCCTGTTCAACAACTACGACACCGATGCCTAAGGGAGGACGCTACTCCATTCCCGTGATTGCTCCACTTTACCCTTGATCCTCACCTTATAATGCTGAGTGATAAGCAAGGCGGCATCAAATACCATTTTTTGAGTCTTTGGTATATCTCAATCAGGGATTGAACCCTGGTTTCCTGGACCATTGGAGAACATTCTACTCTTTAGACCAATGCAAGTAAATGTAAGCAAATTATCAATATTATAGATTTTTTAATGCCATATCAACCTTTGCAGGTAATTTAATGCCAAAACCTTCCTTGTAGGACAATAGTGGTAATATTTGACTCTAAGCTCAGGGAGCTAAGCGGGGTTATACCTTTCGCAAGTGTATAAATTCGCAAGGGAACGTACAAAACATACTGGAGATCGAACTCGCTTACTATAACGTCGCAGTTCTGCACGTTAGCCACTACGCTACTGAACCTCCCGGTTTTATTACATAAGAATACCCGATACCATATAACTGTTTGCAGCATATTTTTATTATTATTGTTAAATATTGTTGTGTCTGTTGGAGCCATAGAGTACACTGAGAGCACGTCTGCAGACGGGTAAAACCCAACCTCCAATAAGTGCCCTAAGTATAACATTAAACAACCTGACGTTGAGATTTCAATCCTAGAGTTTGGGGGAATGTGGAGTACTCTTTCATTGCCATTACTCCCGGGTTCAATAATTCTTTTGGGTTACTCTTTTCTTATTTTTTTCCCTTTATCTGCACTTATTTGATGGTGTCTGCTTCCAATATTCTTAGCTATTTCCAATTTTCCTTATCTCCAAGCTTTCTAATTCTTTCCTGATTTAGATGTTCTCTTCCTTCTATTGTTTCTTTTCCTTAACAAAATGGCACATTTTTCTGTGGCAAATTCCATTCCTGCATATGGACTGTATATTCTTATTGTTTATATCGAAGTCTCCAGTTCTTTCTCATTTTTCGTAAATAATTTGACATCATCCAAAAGTAGGGGGTTAATCTTTCTTGTGATTTTGTAAAATTGTAGCCCTCTGTTGACTTCCTAAGTTATTGATTAAAATACATCATTCTTATACCAAAAAGTAGTGACATGATGCTTTAGATTTTTTTCTCCTACTGTTAATTCCACAGAACAATTTTTCATAGTTTTCGTGTTGAATTTTATGATTTTGTCAGTTATTTTGTATATATCTAGAATTCTATCATACCAGCTTGTGTTTTTGTTATCGTTCCACGCCATTTCTACCTTTTTCAGCCTCGTTTTGTTTGGGCCTCCTTAATAATGTGCTGATCTATATATGATAAGTTTGGTTTGGTTTGATTTGGTTGGATTTTACGGCATATCAATCATTGTATGTTACTACATGCAAAATCTTCTTCATGTTTATATCAAATATATGATTTTTAAACACATTTTTTGATAATATTTCTTGAGGAGCCCGAACTCTTTTTTCTTTTTGCACGCAGTTAAGTGCTTTCAAGTATTTCTATTTAATAGGAATAATTCTATCAATCATTGATCATTTATTTGTACAAAGTCAAATGTTGTGCTCCGTAACAGTAACAATTTAATATCAGTCATTTGTTTGCACACATTTGAATGTATATACAAAAGATTTTAATTGAATAGCTTGTGGGTAATTTCATTTTTGATATTTGAAACCGTTTTCAACGTTGAAAATGGTATGTAACATAGCCAGACGTGTTCGGTAAAAAAATAATGATCTTTTACCAAAGATATTTCCAGTTTATCATTAATAAAGTACAGTTCGCGACCTTGGTCGAGAATGACCCGAAGACTCTATTTTCAATAGCTACTACATCGAGGTGTAAGGAAGGGTGCTACTCTATCCCCTGGATTGCTTCACTTGATCCTTGATCCTAACCTTATAATCTCAAGCCAGGCGGCGTCAAGTACCATTTTTTAAGTTTTTTGAATGACTCGGCCTGGGATTGAACTCCGGTATCCTGGACGATTAGCGAATACTCTACCCATTTGGCGAATGGTCTGGTTGTCATTAATACTACACAACATACTGACGGAAATATATATTTCCATATTATACACATATTAATATACATATACAAATTTCATTGAACATGATAGACATTTTCTGTCTACATATTTTCTTCTGGATTCGTTCGTATTGCCGTATTGCTTTTATCGTATTCGGCAGGAATTGATTTATGTATTGTCCATAGTTATATATATTCCTAGTACTTTCTGCCCGACTTTGGGCCATCATCAGAGGAGGATCTATTACAAAAGTGAGGTAACTTTTGTTTTTGCATATTACTACTATGTAAGAGCGTCTTTACCGTTGAAGAGTACAGCGTTTGCTTTTAAATGGGTTTCTATAAATAGTGTCAATAGCTAAAGACATTTAAGTACATTAGCACTTGTTTGAAAATTAATTCTGTTAAGTGCCGGTTGCATGTTTCTAATATGTAGTGTTTCGAGAATCTGTAGTTTTTGTTTATTGTTATTATTATTATTTTTTTTTGATGTTCTAATATTGTTGTGTTGTCGGTGAGAATTTTCCGTAATTCTGTTGTTGGGCATATATGATATAAATATCTATATAAACAGAATTTGCTACTAAATAACTTACAAGTGTTGATATACTATAAAACTCCACCAACCAAGTATTTCAGGTCAATTACATTAATTTGAAAAAATGAAATATTTAATTGAAGATGATGATTGCTGAAATGACTTTTGCAGAGAATAGTCCAATAAGAGTTGAAATGCCCTAGCATTTAAAAATACCGGGTGTAACAACTTCATTAGTTATTGTACGTTAGTAAATCCTATCTGTTCTTAGGAGGTGCCCGTGGTGTAATGGTTATCGTTGTAGAAAATGGATACGGCGACACGAGTTCAAATCTTGGACGAGACTGATTGCATTTCACTAATACCCTTGGGAAAGGTATGAAGCCAATTATTCTCTTTCCAGCTATGAGTAAATAGTAAGACAGACTGAGTTCTTCAGCCTTGGCGAGGTAACTAGTCTAGGAGAAGGAATACTCTGATTTCAAACCTGTTAAACTCCGCTTAAAATTGACCTTGTGTCATATCCTGCCCGAACGGAGGAGTTGGTAAATATAGTAAATCCTATCTGTTCCAATTTTTCTTTAATTCGTAAAAGGCTTAATTAATTAAAACATTTAAGTAATTAAAACACTTAATTAATTGAAAACATTTAATTAATTGTACTTACTCAACTTCACTTCTTTGTCCACTATGCAACACAAAATCATCTTTTTAAAACTGCTTTTAAATCAGAGTTTTCCTTCTCCTAGTGTGGTTACAGGACCAAGGTTTAATTGCCATGTCTGTCTTATTATTTAACCCACAGCTGGGTTGAGAGAAAAAAGATTCGTACTTTTCGCAAGGGCATTAGCGCAAAGTGAAAGCAGAGATACTCGATTGAAATTTTGACTCGAGAAGATTGCACGCCAATAGAACTTATCAATTTATTTATTCATTTCAATTTTATTCATTTTTTGTTGGTTGGTTAATTGTTTGGATTTTAAGGCATATCAACCTTTGTAGGTTATTTAACGCCAAATCCATTTTTATGAAAAAAGTTCTATTTCAAACAATTCAGTCTAGCATAAGTACGCAGTTTAAATGTGAAAAAAAAAAACATTTCTATTTCAAGCTATTCAATTTAGTCAAGCAGTTCTACAGTCAAATGTCAAAACAGTTCTATATTAAACAATTCATTTTAGTGTAAATACAGTTTCAATGTCAAAATACAGTTCCATTTCAAATAATTCAGTTTAGCATGAGCACACAGTTTAAATGTTAGTACAGTTTAATAATCAAAAACATTTCTATTTCAAGCTATTCAGTTTAATCAAACAATTCAGTTTAACATAAGCATGCCGTTAGTTCTATTTAACCCATATATAGGGCCCTATCAGGTGCTACCACACAGGGCCAGAGTTGACCTGGGAGCAATGGCAATTAAGGGGTGCTCTGCATTCCCCAAAGCCCCATCATTACTGGAACCTCACCATCAGATTGTTTAGTGTCATATCTGGGACACTCATTTGGGGAAATGCAGAGAAGCAGTCAGTGTATTCTACAGCCCCAGCGGACTGGGCAATAGAAGGGTTGATTTGACATAAAACCAAATCAAACAAAAACAAACCCGATTTTGTATGCAAACTGAACGTAAAAATACGTCAAAATGTATTATATAGTCCCAGCCGACTGGGCAATACTTTTTTTGTGAAAAATTACAAGCACCCACACAATACCACCTCAGAACTTTTTTTTTCTTACATCAAGACCATTCAATGCTTCAATCAACCAGATGGCAGAAATAGTGAGGGACCATGAATTCCAACTTGTTGCACACTCATATTCCAAGTTGCTCAAGTTAAAAAGAGACATTGGAATGGCAGCTTTTTTCATCGGATGCCAGAAGTGAACGAGTTTGAAATCCACTTGGGCTATTACTTTTGGACAAATACCCTTTGGAAAGGCTTGAACCCCCTTTATCCCTCCCAGTGATAGATTGAATTGCACCATTCTTCAACAATGATAGCTTTGGCATTAGAAATAACCAGTTAAGATTGATATGCCATTTGGTGGTGTAATGGTTATCGTCGTAGGAAATGGACACGACAACACGAGTTCAAATCCTAGACCAGGCTAATTGCATTTCACATATCACTAATACACTTGGGGAAGGTATGAATCCAATTATTCTCCCCCCAGCTCTGGGTAAATAGTAGGACAGACTGGGCTCTTCAGCCTTGGTTAGGCAACTAGTCTAGGAGAAGGAAAACTCTGAATTTAAACCTGTTAAACTCCGCTTAAAAAATCGACCTTATGTCATATCCTGCTTGAGCGGAGAGGTTGGTAAATATGGATATGCCATTAAACAATGATCCTATTTACCGACTCCTCCGCTCGGGCAGGATATGACACAAGGTCAATTTTTAAGCGGAGTTTGCCATTAAACAATGATAACCAAATCTGATGCCAAAGGTGAAGTTTTTGTGTACAGTCAGATCAAAATCCTGGGTCCTGGGTCTGAAACTAGACAATATCCGATGGTGAGACTTCTGTCCTGGAGTTTGAAGAATGTGGCGTATCTCTCCATTATCATTACTCTCAGGTCCACTCAAACCCGAAGTAGTAGAACATGTCAGAGTTAAATTTAGGAGTTTAACACTTCTTTTCAATCGTTTTCTGAGGTTTAAAATTAATTTTAATAAGAAACCATACAGATATTTTCAAATTAATTGTAATTGATAATAATACTTGATAAACAGAATTAGTGATGTTGAATAGCAATACTTGAAACCATTTAACCCTGTGCAAACAAATAATTAATTTTGAATAAAAGTATTCATGTCATTTTGCAATATTTAAACGATATAACTGAGAGCAAACAAGCGATTGATATAAAATGGAATAATTTGCGTAAGAGAACAATACATGAAACAGTGTGCAAAGAGACGATTAATATTGAAAAGAATTATTAGCGTTAGATTGGAATACTTGAAACTACTTAACCGCCGTGTACAAACAAATGAGCTCGACTAGTTTTAAAATATTTACCAACAAACTATTCATGAGCACACTTGCGAAGGAATATAACGGTTGCCACTTGCGTAATGCAAAGCTCTTAAACAAAATATCATACATATACGTTAATTCCTGAACTGACGTTGAGTCACAGGCTTGGCTCAGGGGTAGGTCATCAGCCTGATATAAAGTAGGGTGGGTTTCGATCCCGGCTTAGAGCGTCTCGAGTGTCTAGCCACACTGAAGAGTTGTGATATAACGAAATGGGAGACCCGGGTTCAATCCCAGGTCGCGTCATACCAAAGTCTTTAAAAATGTTACTTGATACCTCCTTGCTCAGCACGTACGTATCAAGGGTAAAGTGGAGCAATTCAGGGAAAGGAGTAGCGCTATCTCCTATATCTCGGTGTAGTAGCTATTGAAAAGGGAGCCTTCTGGTTTCCCTCGACTCCAGTCGCTAACTTTACTTTTATATATATATATATATATATATATATATATATATATATATATATGGAAGTAAATTATGGAAATAAGTCCGACAGCACGAAGAAAAAAAAAGTATTCTAAATGTAATGAACTGATTATGATAGTAAAGTCAGCGTTAAAAGGTTTTAGTTTTGTCGAACCTTTATATATCAGATTGAGTTGCCCGTGGTGTAATGGTTATCGTCGCAGGATATGGACACGGCGATCCGAGTTCAATTCCTGGACAAGACTGACTGCATTTCACATAGCACTAATACCCTTGGGAAAGGTATGAATCCAAATATTTTCCCTCCAGCTATGGGTAAATAGTAGGACAGACTAGCTTCTTCAGCCTTGGTGAGGTGACTAGTCTAGGAGAAGGAAAACTCTGAATTAAAACCTGTTAAACTCCGCTTAAAAATTGACCTTGTGTCATATCCTGCCCGAGCGGAGGGGTTGGGTAAATAGTATCTATCAGATTGAAAGATTATAAAAGCATCCGATATGTTTTTAAGAAATTCGACACATTTTAAACATCATTCCCTACACTAATCACATAATAGATGGGAAAAAAAAAAAAAAAAAAAAAAAAAAAAAAAAAAAAAACACAGACTGAACAATTATTAGTCTTTCTTTGTATATTTTTTCTCTTCTGTTAATTTGATAAAAAATTTTTTCGTTGTTCAAACAACAACTTTTTCTCTATTATAAAACCCTGATGAAGGTTTAATAAAACCGAAACGTTTTAACCATCAAAAACAAAATTACCCCATGTGGAATACTCTGTTTTTCTATTTCCTTCATATATATATATATATATATATATATATATATATATAAGATTTGGCATTAAATAACCCACACACGGGTTGATATGTTATAAAAACCAACCAACAATTCAAAATTTAAAAAGCTTTCTTCAGATGATAACTTGTAATTCAGAATTTGGTTCGTTTAATTTATTTTTGATAACAGTAATCTACATTGGAGGTGCCCGTGGTGTAATGGTTATCGTCGTAGGAAATGGACACGGCGACACGAGTTCAAATCCTGGACGAGACTGATTGCATTTCACATAGCACTAATACCTTTGGGGAATGTATGAATCCAATTATTCTCCCTCCAGCTATGTGTAAATTGTAGGGCAGACAAGGTTCTTCAGCCTTGGTGAGGCAACTAGTCTGGGAGAAGGAAAACTCTGAATTCAAACCTGTTAAACTCCGCTTAAAAATGCCCTCGTGTCAAATCCTACCCGAGCGGAGGGGTTGGTAAATATGGTAACTCTACATGCAGTTCTTTTGGGGAAATAGTAAGTGTATAATGAGTGGGTAGGATATTTTTTTTTACTGAGTATATTTTTTTCTAATCCCTAAGTTATCTCCTACATGATCAAAAAAGAAATGATTACTTCGTAAAATCTAATTCAATTTGTTAGACTCGAAAAATCGCACCTTGTACAGTTTAAAAAAGTTTAAGTCCGCTATCATATTTTTTTTCCGTAGAGGGGAGCCCCTAACTCTTCAATAACTTAGTGCATAACCCTCTCCTCTGTTCAGAGGCGGGTAGGGATGATTTGTGAATAGGCAACAAACATCTTTATACAAAACTATCAATTGACGAACTTACAAGACCCACAATACTCTCGACCTCAGAAGACCAACAGTAAGCACTTAATTTCCTGATACGAAATAAATGGACTTTTAAATTCTTCTATGATAATGTGAAATTTCTTAAATACAATGTCGACTTGTGTTCTACGAAAATTCTGCAGAGTACTTTCCCGAAGGAACCAATTCATTTTTTAAAAAAATAAATAAATTAAGAAACTACGAACAGTCGAAAAAATAATAAAGAAAGAAAATGGTGAATAAACAACAAACCGGGTCAAAGGACTTAATGACCAACTGAAAGAGCTTAGGATACTTATCAATTAACAAACGCACCAGCCGTTCATATATATATATATATATGTGTGTGTGTGTGTGTGTGTGTGTGTGTGTCTATATATATATATATATGTATATATCAAAGTTTTGTATAGACACTTAGTACGTGCTCGTTAGGAGGTTTGTTTTCTTTTTACTTTTTTCTAAAGTTAAAAAAGAAAATGAATTCGTATCTTGATTACAATGAAAATATTAGTAAATCCTCTGGACAAACCCGAACTCTGTTATCCTATTCAATGTGTACACACCTGCGCGATATCTTTAACTTACTTCATCTCCTATTTCTCTTTATTATCAACTGTTATTTTTCTCTCTTTTATCACACATATACACACACATATATGTATGTATAAAAGAAAATAATATATATATATATATATATATATATGGTCGGCTAAAAAGCACATTGGCTGACCAAGATACTCTCATGGCAAGTGACCAAATGAAGTTTATTTTCAAATTAGTTGCCCTAGCGATACACACACTAATTCCATCGGTGTTGCTTTGCTTGGATCCCCCTGGTCCGAAAGGTTACCAGCAACAGATAATTATGACGCCATTCTATAAGCTTTCAGCCAATGTACTTTCAGTCTACGTTCGCTGTTTTGGTTTGGCTGGTGTATAGTTGTATATCTATATTTACCCAACCACTCCGCTCGGACAGGAAATGACACAAGGTCAATTTTTAACCGAAGTTTAGCAGGTTTGAATTCAGAGTTTTCCTTCTCCTAAATTAGTTGCCTCACCAAGGCTGAAGAACGTAGTCTGCCCTATTATTTACCCATAGCTGGAGGGAGAATAATTGGATTCATACCTTTCCCAAGGGTATTAGTGCAATGTGAAATGCAATCAGTCTCGTCCAGACTCGTGTCGCCGTGTCCATTTCCTATGACGATAACCATTACACCACGGGCACCTTCATTATAGTTGTATATCAATCATTGTAGGTTATTTCAAATCTGCTTTATACATATGTATTAAATATATATGATTTACTTTATTTTGGTTTTATGGCATATGAACCATTGTAGGTTATTTAATGCCAAATCCTGTTTTACGTATATATTAGATATATAATCTCTAAACACATTGTGTGGAAAACGTTTTAAACGAACCTGAGTTTTTTTTTTCTCACAGTTAAATGGTATCACTTATTTCTGTCTAATATGAATAATTCTATTCAGTATTAATCATTTGTTTGCACACAGTTGAATGGTTTCAAGTATTGCTAAGTATCACTAACAATTCAATTAGACATCAGTCATTTGTTTACCCACAGTTAAAAGTAAAAATTTTTATATTTCAAAATAATTAAAAAATCAGTATAAGTACACAGTTTAAATGCTAAACAATTCTATCAGGTGCTACCACTCCGGGCCAGAGTGGACCAGGGAGCGATGGCAATGAAGAGGTACTCCACATAAACCAAAGCTCCAGCATTACTGAAGTCTCAACATCAGATTGTTTCGTGAGTGTTTTACCTACATAAACTCCAAGTCGTTTAGAAATGCCTTCTATTGTAACTAATCAGTCAGCCAAAATTAGCGTATTTACTGAATCCACCATTTCAGATGAGCCCTGTCCTGTTTTCATCTTGAATTATAAAATGTGCTTCTCCGTACCCATCACACATTCCTCTCTCAATTCCACATTGCTTCTTTAACAATTTGGCCTTTTTTGTAAACTTTTTAAAAATAAAATGTGCTTCTCCTTACATATCACACTGTTTGTCATTTTCAGCCACCAAAACTTTGGTAACAGAACTTTGTTCAGTCTTGAGTAAAGTCCTGTTATCAAAGATTTACATAATGCCTCAAATAGCCTCAAAACAAATATTTTGGCAAGCTTAGAATAATTTTTTGCTATAAACCAATTCGTGGGTGGTTTTCATGGTATAGTGGCTAACGTGCTGTTGTGCAACATCGTAGTGAGAGAGTTCGAACCCCAGTCGCACGATTAGGTTCACTTTCGCACTAATATAATAAAGGAAAGTATGAACCCTTTTCTTTCCGCAGTCTGTTTAAACTAATCCGTCCAGTTCATAACCATCTGTCTATTTGGGACCATTCGGCTGGGCGGGGCTGTAGAATATACCAACCGATTCTCGGCGGAAGGGTAAGACACACACCCACAACAATTGTTCTGGATATGACACTAAACAATCTGATGGTGAGTTTCCACTAATGCTGGAGCTTTGGGGAATGCAGAGTACCCCTTCATTGCCATCGCTCCCGGAATGGTAGCACTTTTTAGGGTCCTATCTTTGGGTCAAATAGAACTGAACAGTGTACTTATGTTAAGATGAATTGCTTAAAATAGAACTGTTTTGATGTTTAAACTGCGTACTTTCGCTAACCTGAATAGTTTGAAATAGAACTGATTTGTCATTTAAACTGCATACTTATGCTAAACTGAATCGTTTGAAATAGAACTGTTTTTGACATGGGAACTCTGCTTAAATAAACTAAATTGTTTGAAAAAGAACTGTTTTGACTGTGTGTAAACAAAACTATACTTATACTAAACTGAATAGTTTGAAATAAAACTGTTTGACTAAACTGAAGAGCTTGAAATAGAAATCTTTTTAACAATTAAACAACGTACTTATGCTAAACTGAATTGTTTGAAATAGAACTGATTATTTGTATAAAAATGGATTTGGCACTACATAACCTACAAAGGTTGATATGCCATAAAACCCAAACAAACAAACATCTATCTATTTATTCATTTAAGTCTGGTCGAATACTCTTTAGTTATTTATATATCTGTCTCAGTCTGTTCATTGCCTTTGGCAAATATATTAACCCCCTTATTCCCAAACAGGTAAATCGTATATATTTGATATGTATGTATAAAGAGGATTTGGCATTTGTCAAATTCTGTTATTCTACTGTTCCTCTACCGTGATAGATTAAGCATTAAAACCTCACTATTTAACAAAAAAAAAAAAAAAGAAAAAGAAAAAGAAAAAAAGAAAGAAAAAAACCCACGCCATAATCTAATTGCAAACAATCCTGAGTTTTCTGTTTCTTTTTTTTTTTTTTTCGAAATCATAATTTTATCATATATAAGTAATCCATATTTACTTTCATACTATCCTTTCGGAAAAACAAATGCCAAAAGCAATCTTACACAACATTCAACATGGATTATTCCAAACGATCTATATATATGAAAACTTACTTGTCGTTGCGTATTTCTCAAAAAACGGGAGGTTTTGTCTCGTTTCTTTGGGAAATCCAACATTTTCAAATATTTCTCTGCGTGCCAGACACGTTCTTATGACTTTTGAATTGTGAACGCTATGTGCACGTTTATATATGTTTTCGTTGTATATTTCTCATTTGCTCCTGTCATCTCAGCAACCATCCATCGCTATGTGAACTATTTTGATATCCAAGTCCTGATGATGGTTACTGAAACCGAAACGTTAAAATCGACTTTACATCATAATATATTCACCTATTTGGATTATGTTTTTCTGCTACTTTCATATAAATAAAAGTAAAGTTGGCGATTGTAGTCGAAGGCAACTCGAAAGCTTCCTTTTCAGCAGCTACTACACCGAGGTGTAGGGGAGGGCGCTACTTCTTTTCCATGGATTGTTCCACTTTACCCTTGATACATACCTTATAATGCTGAGTGTTAAGGGAGGAGGTATCAAGTACCAATTTTTTAAGTCTTTGGTATGACTCGACCTGGGATTGAACCCCAGTCTCCTGAATCATTGGTGAACACTCTACCCACTAGACCAATGATATATATATATATATATATATATATATATATATATATATGTCAACCCCCTGTGCACGAACAGGCTTTCACATGAGGTCGAATTTAAGAGTGGAGTTTAACTGATTTGTATTCAGTTTTCCATCTCCTAGATTGGTTAGCATACAAAGGTTAAAGAACCCAGCCTGCCCTACTATTTACGCATAGCTGGGGGGAGAATAGTTGGAATCATACTTTTCCCAAAGTTATCAGCATTTTGTGAAATGCTAACAGCTTTTACCAAAGACAGAATATGCATACATATATATATATATATATATATATGTATATATATATGAATTTACTAGTCAGTTGTTAAATGAATGTAATGAACTAACTTAAAAGTCGACAAAAACAGATTTAGATTCATATGAAAAAGGTTAGTGATGCATTTTGCAATATATATATATATATATATATATATATGTGTGTGTGTGTGTGTGTGTGTTTGTGTGTGTGTTAGGATTTAAACATAAAATGACATCAGTACGCCAGTAGCGAAGACATGGACAGCTATCGATAGGTTATCGATCATATGGAAGTCAAACCTATCCGATAAAATAAAACGCAATTTTTTCCTAGTAGCGATCGTGTCCATATTACTATATGGATGCACCACATGGACGTGACTAAGCGTATAGAAGAAAAAACTTGACGGCAATTGCACAAGAATACTACGAGCTATACTGAACAAATCTTGGAAGCAACATCCAACAAAACAGCAGCTGTTCGGCCACCTACCTCCAATCTCAAAAACAATCCAAATTAGACGAACAAGACATGCGGAACACTGCTTGAAAAGAAATGACGAACTTATAAGCGATGTACTACAATGGACCCTATCATACAGAGGAGCAAGTTTTGGATGACCAGCAAAAACCTATCTACAACAGTTCTGTGACGTCACAGGATGTAGTCTAGAAGACCCGCCGGAAGCGATGGACGATAAAGACGAATCCCGAGTGAGAGTTAGGGAAATCTGTCCTAGCAGCTCGACATTATGTTGATGATAATTGTTAATAGGAAATATCTATCGACTCTCATTATGACAGTCGACAATTTCATATTTATATATATATATATATCTGTATATATATATATATATCTGTATATATATATATATATATATATATGTATATAAAAATTTTGAATAAGAATACTTGACATCATATTACTGTATGCAAAATAAGCACGTTAAGTTGGCGACCTAAGTCGAGGGTGACCCGAAGGCTCTCTTTTCAAAGCTACTACACCGAGGTGTAGGGAAGGGTGCTACTCTATTCACTGGATTCCCTTACCTTATAATGATACTATTTACCAACCCCTCCGCTCGGGCAGGATATGACACAAGGTCAATTTTTAAGCGGAGTTTAACAGGTTTGGATTCAGAGTTTTCCTCCTCCTAGACTAGTTGCCTAACCAAGGCTGAAGAACCTCGTCTGCCCTACTATTTACCCATAGCTGGAGGGAGAATAATTGGATTCATACCTTCCCCAAGGGTATTAGTGCTATGTGAAATGCAATCAGTCTCGTCCAGGATTTGAACTTGTGTCGCCGTGTCCATTTCTTATGACGATAACGACTACACCACGGGCACCTCCATTACCTTATAATGATGAGTGTTAAGCAAAGTGATATCAAGTGTCATTTTTTGAGTCTTTGGTATGACTCGACCTGGGTTTGAACTCTGGTCTCTCAGACCATTGTCGAACATCCTACTCATGAGGCAAATGGATACTCATGAGAGACTTCATGATATGTGAACATACAAATGTGCAATTTACACAACTCCTAAACCTCAAAGCTTAAAATACCCCTAAATGGTTTGACATACCTTTAAAATCAGTACATCTCTACTTAAGTAATAGGTTTATAAGACTGAAATTTAAACATAGGAAGAAGTGGGAAGAACAGGTGCTGGCTTCAGAAATTAATTCGATGAATTAATTATTTCGTAAGCAAAAATCTAAATTCTACTCATACACGAGATCTTATTTGAAAGATTTTGGGTTTGTTGTTTTTTGTTTTTTTTTAATGGGTGTTAATAAACATTGCTGTGAAGAAGACAACAGAAAAAGAGACATAACTAGAGGGAGACAGATACGAGATAGAGGAGGCGAAGTATAGTTCTGAAAACGATAAGTTTTCTAAAAAGAAAAGTTAGGCGAGACTCTGGAAGGGACGAGAAACGATAATCGGAGCTAAAACGAGGGATGGCAAAGAACGAGAGAGGAGGAAAGATACAGAAAGTGGGTAGATCGAGGTGAGGTGAGGGATGTAAGGCATCGAAAAGACAAGTTAATGAGAGATGAAGTCTCCAATTAAAAGTCGAAAAGAGGAAAACAGTTATGACAGCGAAGGAAACGCCATCTAGAAAAGACCGCGCTGGATATGACAGTGTATTCGTGTTAGGCGATAATCTGTCATATTTTGTTAGATGCCAGTTACGCTTTACCCACGCAGAGCGGTGGCGGCGGTGGTGGTGGAGGAGGAGGAGGAGGAGGAGGAGGAAGAGGTTGTGCGTTGGTGCAGGAGGGTGCTGAAAGTACAGATGAGAATTAAATGGATTTGTTGCTGTTGGCAGCAGAGCTGACAAAGATTGGAATGACGAGTAAATAGGGAATATGGCGGAAGAGGGGTAAAAAGAGACGGAACCGGAAGTAATGGACAAAAAATGGTGGAACAGCTAAAAGACTTTAGGTTTAAGATGAGAAATTGCGGGAAATACAGACCTATTTTGAAATATATATATATATATTAAAATAGGTCTAAATTTCCCGCAATTTCTTAACTTTATATATATATATACATGCATGTACATATATATGTGTTTGTGTGTGTGCATCTGCCTGATTGTTGGCTGGTGTTTAATGGCATATCAACCATTGTGAACTGTTTAATGCCAAATTTAGTTATATACATATATATATATATATATATATATATATATATATCATCAAGTCGCGCTGAAAACATAGGTTTCTCTGACACTCTCTCTCTCTCTCCCCATCCATCTATAACATCCATTGCCCCCGGCAGGTCTTCCAAACTACATCCATTATCCGCAAAAAGTTGATGTAAATAAGTTCTTTCTGGTCTGCCCACACTGGCACGTTCATAAAACATTGCTTATGAGTTCGACCTATGTCCTGCATGTATTGGTCATCTAACTTAGATCATTTTTGAGATGGTAGGTATGTGTCCATACAGCTGCCGTTTTGTTGGGCGTTGCTTCAAAAATATATAAACATATATATATATATATATATGTATACGTGTGTGTGTGTGTGTGTGTGTGTAGCTAAGCAACCGTCTTTCATTTAAGCATATTTGATTAAATGATAAATACACATTTTATCTATATCGTTTTATTAAGACCCTTTTAAGTTTCCTGATACGAGGTGCATGCGATAGATTTCCAGACTTTTTTGTATGGGCACTTTTATTGATAGTACACACATGAAACTCTAGTCCCCTTCGAAGTAATCTCCTCCAGCAGCAATGCACTTGTTGTATTGTTCCAACAACTTCTCGAAGGCCCCATAGAGGTCCTCTTGTGTGAACGTGTCAATGACCTTCGTCACAGCCTCTTTGATCTCCTCAATTCTCTCATAACGACAGCCTCTGAGCTTAGGGAATAACCAAAAGTCACAGGGAGCAATATCTGGACTATCGGGAGGCTGAGGAACTGTCTTGATATCCATCTTGGTCAAATAGTCTGTGACAAGAATGGAGTTGTGGACTGGTGCATTGTCCTGGTTGAAATGCCACAGACCCGATTTGAAGAGTGCTGGCCTCTTCCCTAGGAATCTCTTCCTGAACTCCCTCAAAACCTCAACATACTAACCCTAACCCTAAGCCTTTGGCCAATCAATTGTGGTGTATTGACTTCCTTACTCCTCCCACACCTCTCATCATCCCTCACAGACTCCCTGCCTTCCTTGAATCTCTTATGCCACTTAAAAACTGATGCTCGATTCATGCAAGATGCTCGAAAAGCAGTCTGAAGCATTCCATACGTTTCTGTGTCATTTTTTCCAAGTTTAAAACAGAATGTTAGTGCATATCGTACTTCTAAAGTGTCAGATTGCATTTTTGAAATTCACCAGCTGTGACAATCAGGCTTTAATCGGGTGTATTCCAATTGCTGCTGTAGCTGTTTATTTGAAGCTGAAATCAAAATTGGTCAGTCATCTCATAAGATGTATAGCAATAAGATACTGAATTTTCAACGAAAAAGGTCTCGAAACTTATTGTATGCACCTCGTGTCTTGGTTTCAGGTTGGAATTGGGGGATGAATAACCCGAATTTGTCCCAAGCGCTTTCGGACCTTTCATAGGCCATCATCATGGGTAAAGAGTGTTTTTAAAGAGTTTAAAAGTTGTTTTTTTTTTTTTTTTTTTTTTATAATATAACAAGTCTATGCAAACCCAGAGTTGGATAAAACTGAGTTGCTGATGAAATTTAAAAAAACAGAACGCTATCAACGGAAATAGAATATTATCAAGAAAATATGGAATATTAAAAAGAAAATCTAAAGGCATGTCAAAACAGTGTCGCTATTTTCAAAACTAATTCTAATTCAAAACTCTTTATTTTAGGTAAACAAATGACTGATGTTTAATTAAATTTTTAGTGTTAAACTCTGTTTTAACTATTTAACGGAGGAGTGCCAACTGATAATGTATTGAATCGCAGTAATATAGCCATAATACGACTATACAAATATCATCATCATCATCATGTCGTGCTGGTAGCACGGATATCCCTGACCCTCTCTCGCCACTCCTCCCTATCGTTCATCGCCCTAGGCAGGTCCTCAGGACAACATCCCGTATCCTCACGTAGCTGCTGAATGTATGTTCGTGCTGGTGGTCCTGTGTGGGGGTCCATAAGAGTACATCTCTTGTGAGTTCGTCCCTGCTTTTCCAGCAGTGTCCTGCATGTCTGGTTCGTCTAACTTGAATAGTTTTCGTGATAGGAGGTAAGTGGCCGTACAGTTGGTGTCTTGTGGGGTGTGGCCGCCCGGACTTGTTCAAGATTGCTCGCAGCATTCTTGTGTAATTGCCGTCTAGCTTCTTCTCCAGCCGTTTTGTTAGAGTCCATGTAGTGCATCCATATAGCAGTATCGATGTGACCGATGCCTGGAAGAAACTGCGTTTCATTTTATCGGTTAGGTCTGATTTCCATATAATCGATAGCCTATTGATAGCTGTCCATGCTTTCGTTAACCTCGTGTCGATGTCCTTTTCGGTTGATGCGACGCTGCTTCCTAGGTAAGTGAATCTGTCTACTAGTTTGAGAGGGGTTCCTTCTAGAGTGGAGATGTCCCCCGTTTGATTATAGCACATATATTCCGTTTTGTGTACATTAACACAGAGGCCTATACCTGCGGCTGCTCGTTCCAAACTATGCAGTAGCGTTTCGGCTTGGTCGGGTGTATTTGCCAGTATCGTTATGTCATCGGCGTAGTCGGCGTCGGTAATTGTTTTTGCGGGGTAATGTTCATAGAATGTTCATACGTGTAGGAATCCGAAAAACACGAAACACTGACGACTCTCTTGGTTCAGGTACGAAACTTTTATTACCTTCTTTAAGTTTAGGTTTTTCGACACGCAGAGAGAGAGACACAATTTTTCTATGCTGACTGTTCGTCCATCGTCAGCTCTCAACCCATTGACCCAACCAACGCCCGTGCGCACCCTGCAGTCCACAAACTGGACTGGCCTCGCCCAGATCCGAAAAAATCAACTCGCTTCGTCTAAGTCCACTCTTTTTATTCAAAATCACTAAGAATCCTAGCCCATCGCTTCCGGGCATGATGGCATTCACATCCCCAGTCTCATCTACTATCTGGGGCTTTTATTGTGACATCTGTGATTGTCACATCCTTCCCGCGCGCGCATGAACACCTGCATTAATGTCTGCGCCTACCCGAAAGGTTCTAAGCCTTACTAAAGGCACTAAGCCGAAAGGTTCTAAGCCTTACTAAACCGAAAGATAAGAATAATAAAACGAAAATTGAAAATATTAAAAAGATCTTTCCGCATAGCAATACTTGAAATCATTTAAGTGTGTACAATTAAGTAATTAATGCTAAAAAAAAGTATTCGTTTTTCATATGAAGTCTTGAAACTTTTTAACTGTGTGCAAATGAAGGAATAGTGTTTAATAGAATTAGTGTTGAATAAAAATACTTGAAACAATCTAACTGTAAGCCTCATTGGTTAGTTGGTGGATTAGGTTTTATGGCGTATCAAGCTTTGTAGGTTATTTAATGCCTAATCCATTTTTATACAAATAATCAGTTCTATTTTAAACAATTCAGTTTAGCATGAGTGCACAGTTTGTCAAAAACATTTCTATTTCAAGCTATTCAGTTTATTCAAACAGTTCTAATTCAGCTAATTCTGTTTAGTATAAGTATAGATTTTCTTTACCCACAGTTAAATGTCAAAACTGTTCTATATTAAACAATTCAGTTTAGTGCAAGTACAGTTTCAGTGTCAAAAACAGTTCCATTTCAAACAATTCAGGTTAGCATAAGCATCACGTTTAATATTCAAAAACATTTCCATTTTAAACTATTCAGTTTATTCAAACAGTTCTAATTCAAACAATTCAGTTTAGCATAAATATGCAGTTTGTTCTATTTAACCCATAGATAGGGCCCTATCAGGTGCTACCACGCTGGGCTAGAGTGGACCCGGGAGCAATGGCAATGAAGGAGTGCTCCGAATCCCCCAAAGGTCCAGTATCATAGGAACCTCGCCATCAGATTGTTAAGTGTCATATGCAGGACACTCGTTGGTGGGGGGTCTTAACCCTCTGCAGAGGTGCAGTCGGTGTATTCTACTGCCCCAGCCGACTGGGCAAAATAAAACTCTTAGTGTGAACAACAATAGAAACACCTTCCCTGCTGCAAACAAAAGATTAATATTCATATTATTAGTATTTGATAGTAATTGGAAGCCGTTTAACTGTGTGCAAACAATAACAAATCTAATTGCACCCCCCCCAAAAAAAATTGTTCAAATTCATTTTAAAATAAAATCACCGACAAACTATTCAATTACAAATCATTTATGGATTACCATTTAACCGAGAGCAAACAAATGACTGATAATAAATAAAATTGTTAGCGATACATAGCAATACTTGAAACTATAAATCTGTTTGGTTTTGTTTGGTTTTATGGCATATCAACCATTTTAGGTTATTTTATTCCAAATCCTTTCATTCATATATATATATATATATATATATATATATATATATATATATATATATATATATATATATATATATATATAAAATTAACTTAAATCGCGAGTCAGAATTCTCCAACTAAAGTTTCACCTTAACGGCTCATCAGGGAGTCTCATACTGACCAATGATAAAGGAGAAAATGCTGTATTTTATATTCACCAAAAACTTACCTAGCTTAAAATTTACATAACAACAAAATAACCGGAGAAAATAAATAAATCAATGAATAAATAAGTAAATAAATAAAAATAAATAAGTAAATAAATAAAAATAAATAAGTAAATAAATAAAAATAAATAAGTAAATAAATAAAAATAAATAAGTAAATAAAAAAAATAAGTAAATAAATAAAAATAAATAAGTAAATAAATAAAAATAAATAAGTAAATAAATAAAAATAAATAAGTAAATAAATAAAAAAAAACTTACTTTTATTTAAAAAAACAAACAAAAGAACCCAAAAGATAGTAGATTAGTATCTATATATATATATATATACAATTTCCAAACACATCTTCTAGATAACATTTTTAAACAAACCTGAGCCAATTTATTTGCACACAGTTAATGGTTTCACTTCTTTCTATTCAATATGGATAATTTTATTTACAATTAATGATTTGTTTTCACACAGTTAAATATTTTCAAGTATTCCTATCTAACACTAAAATTTCAATTTGTTTACCCACAGTTAAATAACCAAACAGTTCTATTTCAGTATATCAAAGTACACTGTTTAAACGTCAAACAGTCTTATTTGACCCATGTTTACAAACTTAAATGTAAAATCAGTCCTATTTCAAACAATTAAATTTAGCATGAATACAAAGTTTAAATGTCAAACAGCTTTATTTGACCCACGCATGGGACCCTATTAGGTGCTACCACTCCGGGCGAGAGTGGACCTGGGATTAATGGCAATGAAGGAGTACTCTGCATTCCCAAAGCTCCAGTATTACTTGAGCCGTTACATTAGATTGTTTAGTGTCATATTCAAGATATTGTTGACTCTCGGCAGAGATTCAGTTGGTGTATTCTACCACCCTAGTCGACTGGGCCACGCATTAAACTGTATGTAAACAAATCATTAATATCATGAAGAATTATTAGTGTTAGATAAAACTACTTGAAACTACCTAACTGTGCGCAAAAAAATGAGCTCAGACTTGTTTAAGAATGTTATCTACAAATTAGTCTTTTACAAATCATATTTATCTAATATGTAAGTATAAACAGAATTTGGCTTTAAATCACCCACACAGGTTGCTATTCCATGGAAAACCTAACCAACCAACCAACCAACCAAATTTTTTAGGGAAGGATTTACAAGAGTTAAAAAATTTGTTGTCAAATGCACCCCGGTCGGAAATTATCGAAAATCTGAATTTTTTTTTCATATCTTGGCAGTTTAGACACTCTCCCAAACACTGCCTTCTTTTTGTTTGTTTTGTTTTTTTGAAAAATTTCTTTGGATTATTTTTTGAAATTTTCCAAAAAAATTCTTTTTGTTATTTCGAAAAATTTTTAGAAAAATACTTTTGTTTATTTTTAAGGAATTTTTTTTTTTTGAAAAAATTTGGATTATTTTTTGAAAGTTTTCATTCTACCCGACAAAATCGAGAATGTCAGACGTTATAAAAATAATAGACGTTAGGGAAATCACACCAAGCAGAAACACAACTTCAGGTGGAAATGCACAAAATTTTAACATTTTCCGGAATCCAATACAATCCAAAAATTATTAGTGCTTCACCAGCTGGAGGCTTAAAAGAGTCTGGCACCCGACAAGCTGGCAAAGGGGTATATGCGCGCAGTTATCTTAATCTCACGACGATTCCTGATAGTATTGTACCGGTGGTCAACATAATTGTTTATGTGCGTAGATAGATTTGATATTTTCGATAAGCAGGGGTAAGAATGCATTTTACAAGACATTTACATGGCGAATTGAACCTCCACATATGTCCCTTTAAAGTAAAGCCCTCCCGATCTTTAAAATAGGATTCTCCGGGGCTTAATCGATAGTACTCAAAATTGGACTGCATCTACGCTTCTTAATATAGACCTATCGCTAATATTGAGCAATCTCTCTCTCTCTCTCTATATATATATATATATATATATATAGTTCGATTTAATGGAGACTCAAACTCGGTTAAGTCGTCATAATAAATTTATTTCGGCGGAGAATATTATTACTATACTCTCCGTAACGGCCCATTTCCTTGTGGGTAGAGAGTTTGACAATATTCTGGGAGACCTGGGTTCAATCCCATGTCGAGTCATACCAAAGACTCAAAAAGGCTACTTGATGCCTCCTTGCTCAATAGTCAGCGTAAAAAGGCACCTATCAAGGTGAAGTAGAGCAATTCATGAAATGGATTTGCACCCTTCTCTACACCTTGGTGTAGTAGCTATTGAAAAGGGAGCCTTTCGGTTGCACTTCACTACGGTCGCCGACTTGACTTATATATTTAATTAGTTTTTATAACTTTTCTATTATTATGATGATGTGAAAAAACCCACATGATACAATTTGCAAAAAAAATAGAAGCAACACATTTACTGATATTCGGGAAAAATTCCATTAAAAAAAGACTTAAAACATTCGCAGTGCTTGAAAATAATCATAATAATTAATATTTTCTTATTTTCATTTATTTTTTTAATGCTAATTTCATTATTTCTTGCTGTTTTTTCTAGCAATAAAATGTACTTTTGGTCCAATCCTTCTTTGATCATAACCTTCTTGATGATCAGGTTAGATGAAACCTAGTTGGATTTTTTCTGATTCTGTAGGCACTTATATATATATATATATATATGTCTGTTACTGTGACTGTGTGAATAAATATAATCTTCAATATATATATATATATATATATATATACTTTTCAGTATATTGGTCAGAATTATCCTGATGATCAGATTAGGTGAAACCTAGTTAACTTTTTTTATTTTGTAGCCACTTACATATATATATATATATATATATATGTCAATGTATGTGTGCGCGCACACACACACACACACACACACACACACACACACACACACACATATATATATATATATATATATATACTTTTCGGTATATTGGTCAGAATCATCCTGATGATCAGGTCAGGTAAAACGTAGTTATTTTTTTCTGATACTGTGGGCTCTTGATTCATATCAATACCCATGACAGGATGGAAATAAATTTATAATCCTAATGTGACCGGTTTTTGTTTTTCTTAAAGAAATACATATATATATATATATATGTGTGTGTGTGTATGTGTGTGTGTGTGTGTGTGTGTATTAACCCTTGACCCGTCAATCAGAGATGTCAATTGTATATTAACCCTTAACCCGTCAATCAGAGATGTCTTTGAACTGGACGTACCTGAATAAGTAAGCGGAAGCAGTCAGTCAGTTAGTGTCAGTTGGAGTCAATGAGAGTCAAACCCACCTCGGCCGAAAAAGCATAAGTGGTAAGTTGAGTCTTGAAGATGATACAGTGTCGTATGGTCAACAGAAGAAGTTATGGGTCAATATAACAGTCTATCTTGGTCTCTCTGTCTCTGTCTCTCTCTTACCACAGAACATTCACTCCTTTCGAGAATAAAGTGTGAGAATTATATTTTCATAGAGACGTCTTATGGTCATTCTTCGTCTCTGTAAATTCTTTCATCACGGTATATAACATCTATGGGAAAACATGAAGTAAATTCGACGGTATGAAATCGTATAAATGTAAAAAAGGTCTTCAGAAGGAAGATTCTATTTAAAGTTCGTGTCATTTGCCGACGTTAAATGTTTCATGATATTCGGCAAAAGAAGAAGTAAGACAAAAGAAAATCAGTTGCGGCTTAATGGCATATCGACCTGTGCAGGTTAAAGCCGTTTTTTGAAGAATAGCAGTGGTACTGTTTAACCCATAGAAGAGGGTGGGAATAAGGAATTCCATATCTTTTCTTTGGGTTTTAGTCTGAAAGGGAACCTTATAACGTGATTGGAGTTTGAACTGAGTTATTACAGATTGCAGAGTGGAACGTTAACCACCAGGCTATAGAGACTAACCTCGAAAGAAAAGGGAGAAAAAGAGACCAATGAAGATTTGGAAAGGTGAAAGGAAAAGATGGAAAAAATGGCGTAAAAGAAAGGAATGTAAAAAGCACTGTAAAGAATAAAAGGATGTTTAATTTAAAGGATGTTTTAATTTAAATAAAATTCAGAAGATACAACATCAAACATCCTGATGAAGGTTTAATGTTTTCATGTCTTAAAAAGACATGAAAACATTAAACCTTCATCAGGATGTTTGATGTTGTATCTTCTGAATTTTATATAAATTAAACGAAAAAGATTAAGTAAAGAAAAGAAATTAAATGAAAGAAATTAAATAGTTTCATCACATATACAAACGTGAATTATCCTTTTTCAGATTTGTACATTTTCATATATATATATATATATATATATATATATATATATATGAAAATGTACAAATATCTATCTATCTATCTTGTATATTTTAATGGCATGTTATGACTTTTGCAAGTTTGGTTAAAGACCATGGAACTGTCCTATTTTAGAATGTTATTTTTTCTCAAGCTTTCTTGCAAGTTTCATTTTATCAGGGTTTAATTGATAGAGAAGTTGCCCGGGATTTTGCTCCCAATTGTTAATGATAAACCATTCGAACAAAATATGTATTGCTCACAAACTAAAAAAGAAAAATAAACAATATCTACAAAAGATTCCCTGAAGGAAATCAATTTTTATGGAAGCAGAAGCTTGGCCAACTACTCTTTAAATTGGACCCTGATACAAAGAAAGTAAAAGGAAAACTCGAGAAGAAAATTCAGATCATAAAAAGGAAAATTTCGTCTAGTTAAAAACATCTCTCTCTCTCTCTCTCTTGATAGATAGAGAAGAAGAAGAAGAAGAAGAAGAAGAAGAAGAAGAAGAAGAAGAAGAAGAAGAAGAAGAAGAAGAAGAAGAAGAAGAAGAAGATGGTGCTTCAGCAGAAGAAAGACGGTGGGTCGATTGTTAAATTTTTTAAGTGTTTGGAGATGATTGCCATGTTCGATCCGGTTCGAACATGGCTACACAAGAATTGCAAGAAGTCTATCCAAGCTGATCCTCCTACAAACAAGAACTTTCTTTTTTTTCTTTCTTTTTTTCTTTCTTTCTCTCAACTCACTCACATCCTTTTATTCTTTACAGTGCTTTTTACATTCCTTTCTTTTACGCCATTTTTTCCATCTTTTCCTTTCACCTTTCCAAATCTTCATTGGTCTCTTTTTCTCCCTTTTCTTTCGAGGTTAGTCTCTATCGCCTGGTGGTTAACGTTCTACTCTGCAATCTGAAATAACTCAGTTCAAACTCCAATCACGTTATAAGGTTCACTTTCGGACTAAAACTCAAAGAAAAGACATGGAATTCCTTATTCCTACCCTCTTCTATGGGTTAAACAGTACCACTGCTATTCTACAAAAAACGGCTTTAACCTGCACAGGTCGATATGTCATTAAGCCGCAACCGATTTTCTTTTGTGTTTCTTCTTCTTTTGCCGATATCACAATTTTTCATGTTCGTTATCTCACTTCCAATTCTCGTCGAAATCTCGCGCTTTTTAACGGTTTCGCCTTCAAATATTTCTTTATCTTCTTTTCAAAATTATCTGGGTTAACACCATCGCCATTTACTCATAGTTTTATATTTCTTCATTATGCAGTCTCTTTTTTTTTCTCTTTTTTTTCTCTTTTTTATTTTTCTTTTTTTTTTTGTCTTTTTTATTTTCTCCTTTTTCTTTTTCTTTTTTTTTAACATTCTTTCTTTGTTTTTTTACTTCTTTTTTGTCTTTTTTAATTTTCTTTTTCTTTTTCTTTTTTCTTTATTTTAAATTCTTTGTTTTTTGTTTTATTTTTTTCTCTTTTTTTCTTTTTCTTTTTTTTCCGCGATCATTTGTGTTAATCAGTTTTTCCTTTGTTTTTTGTTCCTGTTATAAGAAAGGGTAATTGATACTATTTTTCATTTATTTATTTCGAATTCTTCAGTCAAACTTTCCTCTTTAGTTATTTTGATATTTTGGTATTTTAATTTATCATTTCTTGGTCTAAATCAAAGCTTGTTGATTTTTCTTGCTTTTATTTAATTTAATTCAATTTAATTTAATTTGATATTTTTTTAATTTGATTTTTTTTTCAGATTGTCTGTAAGCTTTCGTCAACATCTCATTTTTCAACAGGGTGTATTCATGTTAATTTTTTTTTTCTTTTCTATCTTTTTCCATTCTTTTCCCGGCGGGAATTTCACGATATCTATCTTTCTGTTGATCATTATTTTCTTTTCTTTCTTCTTTTCTTTCTTTCTTTATTTCTTTCTTTTTATAGCTGTCCGTTGTTTTTTTATTTTCCTCTAGTGATTATTACATTTCTTTCTTTCTTTCTTTCTTCATTCTTTCTTTCTTTTTATTGTTTTCTATTGTTTTTATTTTTTTCTAGTGATTATTCCATTGCTTTCTTTCTTTCTTTCTTTCTTCTTTCTTTCTTCGGGATTCTTACAGAATCTATCTTTCCGTTGGTCATTCTCCCTTTCTTTCTTTCTTTCTTTCTTTCTTTCTTTCTTTTTATAGTTTTCCATTTTTTTCATTTTCCTCTAGTGATTATTACATTTCTTTCTTCTTTCTTTCTTTCTGTCTTTCTTTCTTTCTTTCTTTCTTCGTGATTCTTACAGAATCTGTTTCTGTTGGTCATTTTCCTTTCTTTCTTTCCTTCTTTCTTTCTTTCTTTCTTTCTTTCTTTCTTTCTTTAGTTTCCCATTTTTTTCATTTTCCTCTAGTGATTATTACATTTCTTTCTTCTTTCTTTCTTTCGGTCTTTCTTTCTTTCTTTCTTTCTTTCTACGTGATTCTTACAGAATCTGATTCTGTTGGTCATTTTCCTTTCTTTCTTTCTTTCTTTCTTTCTTTCTTTAGTTTCCCATTTTTTTCATTTTCCTCTAGTGATTATTACATTTCTTTCTTCCTTCCTTTCTTTCTTTCTTTCTTTCTTTCTTTCTATGTGATTTTTACTGAATCTATGTTTCTGTTGGTCATTTTCCTTTCTTTCTTTCTTTCTTTCTTTCTTTCTTTCTTTACAACGTAACTTTATTCTTTTTTACTTATTTTTTTTTATTTATATATGTATCGCTTTTATTTCTTCAGTAATTTTCTGTTTTTAGTTTCTTTCTTCTTTCTTAGTTTTTTCTTTCCGCACTTTTTTCATTCCTTCTCTCTTTCTTTTTTCGCTTTTCATTTTCCAGTCCTTTTCTTTCTTTTTTCATCTCTTCACTATTTATTTATTTATTTATTAATTTCCTTTGTTTGTTTTTTTTAATCTAATATTTTCTTTCTTTCTCTCTTTCTTTCTTTCTTTCTTTCTCTCTTTCTTTCTTTCTTTCTCTCTTTCTTTCTTTCTTTTATCTGTTTCCAGTTTTTTCTTATAGTTCATCCTGTCTTTCTTATCTATTTCCTTTTCACCTTCTCCTTTACACTTCTTTCTCGTTACTTTCTCGGTTATTTTGCTGTTGATCATTCGTGATATTTTTCATATATATATATATATATATATATATATATATATATATATATATATATATATATATACGTGTATGTAATCTCGGTGTCTTCTCATAACTATTATATCTACATCATTTTATATGTATATATATCGAGAGAGGGAGATATAGAGGGAAGGGAGGGAGAAAGAAAGAAGATGTAGAGAGATAGAAAGAGAGTTCTCTCTCTCTCTCTCTCTATATATATATATATATATATATTCTTGTATGTATATGTTTGTGTATACTCCATATATATATATATATATATATACTCTCTCTCTCTCTCTCTCTATATATATATATATATATATATATATATATATATATTCTTGTATGTATATGTTTGTTCTCCATATATATATATATATGTATATATATATATACTCCCTTTCTCTCTCTCTCTCTCTCTCTCTCTATATATATATATATATATATATATTCTTGCATGTATATGTTTGTGTTTCTGTATAGGTGTATGTTTCTGTACATGTGAGTGTATGGAGGCGCATTAGTGCGTGCATAAGTGTGTATATTTGAGTATTTTACATGCTATTGATGTGGCAGCTTTACTGATGTTTTCCATGTAATTTCAGAAATTCTAATATATATATATATATATATATATATATATATATATATATAGAGAGAGAGAGAGAGAGAAAGAAAAGAGAACGGATAGGGAGAGAAAGTATCACACACATATGCAACAAACACGCAAACTCACACACAGACACACACACACACACACACATATATATATATATATATATATATCGGAAGAAATGAGTTGTATCTGACAAAATGTACGAAGTAAAGGTAAAACTGAAAAAAAATGTTACATGATTTATATATTTGCCAAAGCGTTTCGACTTTAATCTTTTTTTTAATGCTAAAATGTTTCATCTAATTATTTAAGTGTACAAAAAAAAAGGTTGAAGTCAAAACTCGTTGGCAAATAAACAAAGCATCAAACATATTTTTCTTCCGTTTTACCTTTTCTACGCACATATATACATTATATGTACGTAGTCATTTATTTTTAGGCTACTGTATACTTATATTTTTCAAAAATGCAATCTGGACGTGAGGACACTTTAGAAGAACGATATGCAATAAAATTATGTTTTAAAGTGGGAAAAAATGTCAGAGAAACGTATGGAATGCTTCAGACTGCTTTTGTTGAATCTGGCATGAATCGAGCATCAGTTTTTGAGTGGCATAAGAGACTCAAGGAAGGCAGGGAGTCTGTGAGAGATGATGAGAAATCAATACACCAGAGTTGATTGGCCAAAGGGTTAGGTTTAGGATTACTATGTTGAGGTTTTTTAGGGAGTGCTATCAATAAAAGTAGCCATACGAAAAAAGTCTGGCTACTTATTTAATGATCCTCGTAATTCAAACAATTCAATTTTCGTAAGTATAGATTCAATGTCAAAAACATTTTTATATCAAACAATTCAGTTTAGTATAAGTAGGCAGTTTAAATATCACAACAATTCTATTTCAAGTAATATAGTTTAGCATATTAGTTCTATTTAACCCATAGATGGGGCCCTATCAGTTGCTACCACTGGAACCTCACCATCATATCTAGGCTACTCGTTGGGTGGGGGTCTTACCCTTTTGCAGAGGAGCAGTTGTTGTATTCTACAGCCCCAGAAAAGATATTTGGAAATTAAGATTTTATATAGAAAAATGTAATGCACTAGATACTAGATCTAAAAACATTAAGGTTGAATATAAATTAAGCAACAGGCGAGTCAGCATCTGCAGAGGGGTAAGACCATTCAAGCTAGTGCCCTACGAATTTCTCCAAACAATCTGATGGTGAGGCTCCTGTAATGTTGGATATTTGGGGAATGCGGAGTCCGCTATCCTTGCCATCGCTCCCAGGTTCACTCTTGCACGGGATTGTAGCAAGTACGTCAATTTTAAATAACCATACGAAAAACGTCTGGAAACTAATCGTATGCCCTTCGTATCGGATTTTGGCATTAAATAACCAACAATGGTTGATATGCCATGAAATAAATTAAGAAAAAGTTAAATAGCTCGGAGAAAAGGAAACGTACGAATAATTTGGAAAAAAAATTTTTTTAAAGGTATCTCAAGAGAACAAAAAACTGCTCGAAACCAAACTATATTGCAGAAACCTTACAAAAGGGATAGATACATGGACTATTTCTCTCGTAAGATACTAGGAACCATTCTTGAAATAGACCAGAGAATAAGAAAACTAAAGACCATGTCTAAGGCCTTACATCCTCGAGATGACGTTGACAGACTATATGTGTCTGGAAAATCAGGAGAAAGAGGACATGCCGTTATTTAAGACAGCGTCGGTGCATCGATACAACGACTCGAAGACTACATAGAAAAACGCGGAGAAAGACAGATTACAGCCACCAGAAGCAATACTAATGACACGAGGATCAACTGAACAAAAATAAATAGAAAACAAAAATAGGAAGAAAAACAACAGTGTAATATAATTGCGGAGGGATTTCGTTTTATATATCTTGCCTTTCGGTTTAGTTAGGCTGAGAACCTTTCGCTTAGTGCATGGGTTAGTTAGGTGCACACATTGAGCGCAGGTGTTCACGCGCGTGCGGGGCGGATGTAACAATCAGAGATGTCACAATTAAAACCGCAGATAGTAAATGAGACTGGGGACGTGAATGGTGTCATGCCCGGAAGATTTGGGGGATTTGAAAAAAGCACTTTGTTGAGATTTAAACTCCGAACGAAAGAGTTGATTTTCGGAGCTCGCCGTGGCCAGACCAGTAGTTTACGACGGGGGCCGCACGTGGCGGGGTTCAGATGGAAAAGTCAGCATAGAAAGAAATTGTGTCTCTCTCCTCATGTCGAAAAATCTTAGACTCAAAAAGGTAATAAAAAGTTTCGTACCTGAGCCAATTTCGTGTTTTTCGGATTCCTATGCGTTATGAATATTATGAACGTTTTATGCATGTGAATATCTTGGTCGTATTTTTGGATCTATATATGAAACAACAGTATGGATATTTTCGGCGGCAAATAAACGACTTCTCATACAAAAATCTTGGACATCTCTTAAAGATGCAAAACTTGAAAGAAAAACTGAATCTCTTCAACTAGCAGCACAAAACAACGCCATGAGAACCAATAATATCAAAGTAAGGATAGACAAGATACAAAATAGCAGATGTAGGTTATATGGTGACGGAAACGAAACGATCGATCACACAATAGGCGAATGCAGCTAACTAGCTCAGAAAAAGTATAAGACTAGACACGTCTGGATGGGGAAGGTGATCCACAAGGAATTGTGCAAAAACTTGAAATTTGACCATACGAGCATATGGTGTATTCATAAGCAAGAATCTGTCTTGGAGAATGAGACGCACAAACTCTTCTGGGATTTTGAGATACAAACAGATCACATAATCTCCGCCAGACAACCAGACCATGTAATCATATTTACCAACCCCTCCGCTCGGGCAAGATATGACACAAGGTCAATTTTTAAGCGGAGTTTAACAGGTTTGAATTCAGAATTTTCCTTCTCCTAGACTAGTTCCCACACCACGGCTGAAGAACCCAGTCTGCCCTACTATTTACCCATAGCAGGAAGGAGAATAGTTGGATTCATACCTTTCCGAAGGGTATTAGTGCTATGTGAAATGCTATCAGTCTCGTCCAGAATTTGAACTCGCATCAGCCGTGCCCATTTCCTAGGACGATAACCATTACACCACGGGCATGCCAAGACCTTGTAATAGTCAACAAAAAGAAAAGAGAACCTGTGGAATTATGGACTTTGCTGTTCCAGTTGACTGCAAATAAAATTGAAAGAAAGTGAAAAGAATGACAAGTACCGAGACCTTTTTAGGGAATTGGAAAAAAAAAAACAGTGGAACATGATAGTGACGGTGATACCAATAGTAACAGGTGCTTTTAAAACAGTCACCAGAGGATTGATACAGAGACTGAAAGACTTGGAAATAAGAGGACGAGTGGAGACTATCTAAGTTACAGCATTTTAAAGATCGGTCAGAATACTGAGAAGAGTCCTGTAGACTTGAGGAGACTTGCTGTCACTCAAACTCCTGTGAAAAACCATGAACTAACGCTGCTGTGAAAAACTTTCAAATGAGTAAAATAATATTATCATTCATTGTTAAAAAAATGATACAATTCCAGTAAATTTGATTTGGAAGAGAATTACTTTTTATATAAAAATGTTAGGTGTAAACTGTGATAAAAATATATACATATATATATATATATATGTGTGTGTGTGTGTGTGTGTGTGTGTATTCAAGTGGTGAACTTATTTTTAGGCTACTGTATACTTATATTTTTCGGTTACAGAGTTTTTATGCTGTAGAGGTTAGTCCAAAATATTACCTAACTATATCCATTTTCTTTGAATTTTTTTCCCTGTACAATCCAGATGCGTGGGTTACTAGCTCGACCAACGATCGCAGTCGTGAAACTCAGAGGTGTGATTTAGAAGAGAATTTGATTTGGAAGAGAATTACTTTTATATGAAAATTCTAGGGGTGAACTATGATAAAAATATATACATATATTCAAGATTGCTCGCAGCATTCTTGTGTAATTGCTGTCTAGCTTCATCTCCAGCTGTTTTGTTTGCGTCCATGTAGTGCATCCATACAGCAGTATCGATACGACAGCTGCCTGAAAGAAACTGCGTTTCATTTTATCGGTTAGGTCTGATTTCCATATGATCGATAGCCTATAGCCTATTGATAGCTGCCCATGCCTTCGTTAGTCGCGTGTCGATGTCCTTTTCGGTTGTCTCCTAGTTTAAGAGGGGTTCCGTCTTGTGTGGAGATGTCACCTGTTTGATTATAGCACATATATTCCGTTTTGTGTGCTTTGACATCCTGGCGGCAACACCCCAGAAGATACCAACTATACGGCCACCAGCCTCCTATCACGAAAACTATACAATTTAGACGAACCAGACATGCAGGACACTGCTGGAGAAGCAGGGACGAGCTCATAAGTGATGTACTCCTGTGGACCCCCACATATGGCCGGGCAAAAGCAGGGCGACCAGCACGAACATACATTCAGCAGCTATGTGAGGATACGGGATGTAGCCCCGAAGACCTTCCAGAGGCGATGAACGATTGGGAGAAGTGACGAGAGAGGGTCAGGGATATCCGTGATAGTGGCACGACATGATGATGATGATATACATATATATATATATGCAAATTTCATTAAACATAATAGACATTTTATGCCTACATATTTTCTTCTGGATCCGTTCGAATTCCCGTATTACTTTTATCGTATTCGGGGGGAATTGATTTAGGTATTGTTCATAGTTGTATGTATCCCTAGTACTTTCTGCCCGACTTTGGGCCATCATCAGGGGATAATCTATTACAAAAGTGATGTAACTTTTGTTTTAGCAAATTACTACTGTGTAAGGGCGTCTTTGCTGTTGGAGATTATGACGTTTGCTTTTATATGTAATTCTGTAATTTCTCCCCTGATGATGGCCCAAAGTCGGGCAGAAAGTACTAGGGATACATACAACTATGAACAATACCTAAATCAATTCCCCCCGAATACGATAAAAGTAATACGGGAATTCGAACGGATCCAAAAGAAAATATGTAGGCATAAAATGTCTATTATGTTTAATGAAATTTGCATTAACGAAGAAATGCTGCCTAAATATACATATATATATGTGTGTGTGTGTGTGTGTGTGTGTGTGTATTCAAGTGGTGCACTTATTTTTAGGCTACTGTATACTTATATTTTTCGGTTACAGAGTTTTTATGCTGTAGAGGTTAGTCCCAAATATTACCTAATTATATCCATTTTCTTTGAATTTTTTTACAATCCAGATGTGTGGGTTACTAGCTCGACAAGCAATTGCAGTCGTGAAACTCAGAGGCGTGAGTTTTTACTCTATCTTACATTTTGCATATATATATATATATATATATATGCTTGTGTGTGTGAGAGAGAGAGAGAGTGTGTGTGTGTGTGTGTGTTTGTTAGTATCTTTGTGTGTGTGTGTGTGTGATGCAACCTCCCCAATTTTAACTCTACAGAAAAACAAACTGTCATGTTGTTTTCCTCGTCATTTTCTGTTCTTATTTACAGATCTTGAATATTCCATCATTCTCCTCTTGTTATAACTTACCGACCTGCCCCCTTACTTTACCCGTCCTCTAATTATCATTCTTCGCAGTGTCATAAACTTTTCTAATTTCATTTTCGTCCTGTTTGATATCTTTAACTTTTTTATTTGTTTTTGTCTTCGTATTTTTCCTGTGTTGTGTTTGTCCTTTCTTCAAAACTGTCAGTTCGGGGAAGAGATTACCCTTGAGAATGAGAGACTATCGGGGAAGACACGGATCTCTCTTTGGAGAAAAAGGAAAAAAGAAAAAAAATTAATATACGTCCTCGGAAACAGACGGGCAGGGACGGAACGGGACTATGGGTGTGACGGTCGGGAAGGCTAATCGGGGAGGGGAGGATGGACAGGCAAGGAGCAGAGGTCATGGGTCATGGTCTTTGAGAATCGCGCTCGTTTGTCTATGTGGTCTGGTGACCCTTAGGAAGTGCACCAGATTGTTATAGATATGTCTGTCTACTTGTGCGGACACATACGCTCTACATAACACATTCTACTGACACACACAGAGATATACACATACAAACATACGCGTAAAGACACACAAGCAAACATAGATATATACGAAGATACGCGAGGCTATCAAAAAATTTGGGGAATTTGAACAATATGCGTCAAGGAAAAATATTTTTGTCAGCGTATTAGCAGCCTACTATATTAGTTTTTTTGTTTTTGTTTTTTGTTTTTTTGTTCGCCAATGATCCGGGAGACTGAGGTTCAATCCCAGGTCGAGTCATACCAAAGACTCAAAAAATGGTACCTGATGCTGACTTGCTTAGCGCTCAGCAATATAAAGTAAGAATCAAATATTAAGTGGACAAATCCAGGGAATGAAAAAACGCCATTCCCTACACTTCGGTGTAGTAGCTATCGAAAAGAGAGCCTTCGGCTCACCCTCGACTAAGGTCGCCAACTTTACTTACTATGTTAATAAAAACGTTAATAAAACCCGGTTGACTCAAACGCCAAGCCAAGCTTCTAACCCTCAGCCACGAGGAACCAGTAGCAGCGAAGTAAATTTTAAACGGTTATGAATCACAATCACTATTGTTTACATACATCCGTTTAACGGCTACCGAGACCTCAATTCATATATGAAGAGACTTGCAATAAACGCTAATGGCAACAGGATTACTTCATTCGCTTTGAGAACTCAACCCTAATGGGGTAGGGGAGTATCTCTCTCTCTCTCTATATATATATATATATATACTGAAGAAGGGAGCTCAGTCGACTGGGGCTGTAGAATACACCAACTGCATCTCTGCAGAGGGGTAAAATTCCTCCAACGAGTGTCCAGAATATGACATTAGGCTCTAGTCTTGGAGATTTGTAAATTTGTGAATGTGGAGTACCCCTCCATTGTCATTACTCCCAGATACACTCTGGCTCGGAGTGGTAGCAACTTACAGGATGCTATCAATGGGTCAAACAGAACTGTTTGACAGTTAAACTGTGTCCAAACAAACGACTTATGCTAAATTGAATTGTCAGAAATAGAACTGTTGGATCATTTAACAGTGTGTAAACAAATGACAGATGTTTAATTGAATTGTCAGTGATACATAGCAATATTTGGAATCATTCAATTTCACTGACGTATGCTAAATTGAATTGTTAGAAATATAACTGTTTGATCTTTTAACTACTTATATAAAGATAATGTGTTTACAAATCATATAACTAATATATATGTAAAAGCAGGATTTGGCATTAAATAACCTACAATGGTTGATATGTCATAAAACCAAACCAAACCAAACTGAGGAAGGAAAAGAAATAGTGAGAGAGAGAGAGAGAGAGAGAGGGAGATGCTTTAGACAAAAAGAGAAAAAATCACTGGAATAAGTGTAATATAATGGCTGAGGGATTTCGTTTTATGCCTTTGGGTTCAGTTAGGCTGAGAACCTTTCGGCTCAGTGCATGGGTTGCTTAGGTGCAACATTAACGCAGGTGTTCATGCGCGCGGGCGGAGCTGACGTGTCATTCAGAGATGTCACAATAGCCCAGATGGGAAACGGGGCTAGAGAGTGATGGTGACGTCACGCACCGGAAGCGCGCGGGTGGTCTGGGGGATTTTGAAAAAGTCAGTTAGTTGTGTTGAGAACTAGACACCGAACGAGAAGGGTTGACTTTCGGGGCTCGCTGAGGCCAGACGAATTTGCGCGCTGCGGGCGCCGCACGAGATGAGGAGGGGGGGCAGATGGAAAAGTCATCATAGAAAGATTGCGCATCTCTCTCTCCCTTATGTCGAAGCCTTTAACAGGCTTCGACATTAGGCTCTAGTCTTGGAGATTATAATAAGGTAATAAAAGGTTTCGTACCTGAACTAAGAAGTCGTAAGTGTTTTTCGTGTTTCGGGATTCCTATGTTCTATGTAAATATGTTATGAACATTGTATATACGTGTCCCGTATTCATGTATTGGTATGTGACATAAGTATGCTGAATACGTAAGAGACTTACTTTGACCATTTTGGATAAGTAAATAAAGCATCCGTCTCAATACTTTTTAATACACCGAGGATTCTGAAGAAAACTAATGCTTCATTCTTTGTTTATGTCTATCTTGGTAAATACAGCCTCAGTCTCGATACTTTTCAGCCACACCTGTTATCCTGAAGAAAATTAACGTTTCATTCATAACTCATTTCTGTCTAGTTTAATACAGTCCCAGTCTCGATAATTTTCAACCACAACTCGATTCCTGAAGAAAATTAACCTTTCATTCATTGTTTTTTTTTTTTTTTTTTACTGTTTTTTACTGTTATACAGCCTCAGTCTTGGTACTTTGCAAACACACCACTAATTCAGAGGAAATTAACGTTTCATTCTTTGTTCATTTGTCTTGGTAAATACAGGCTCAGTCTCGATATTTTTCAATCACACTTCACGTTTCAGCATTTAGAAATATAGCCGACAAACCAAGTACAAAACCTGCACGAGGCTTTTTGCGTTTCTCTTTTGTGCTAATGCCCTTTGAAAAAACTATGTATCAATATCCTCTTTCCCCCAACTCTGAATAAATAGTTGAAAAAGTTGAGTTGTTAAGGTAATTGATGAAGGAGAAGAAAAAATTTTGAATCATAAACCGGGGTGGGGTGGGGTGGTGCTTAAAGCTACCCCATAAAATAACTTGCGCCTGAAACCACAGCACCATCACAATTATGGTGTGGCTGTGACCCTATGCTCTCCTCGCTCAAGAGTGCTAAACATTTACATGGCACCTACCTAATAAATTTATTTACAGGTTTTCACAATATATGTATCGACCCAGTCCTTCCGCTACGGGCCAAATGTGACACAAGGTCAATTTTTAAGCGGAATAGAGCTGCTTTAGGACGAGTCACCGTGGTGTAGTGGCTAACGCGTGAGTTTGTGACTCCAATCGTGTTACTGCGTTCATTTTAAGACTAATACCCAAGGGAAAGGCATAAACCCTCTTATCCCTCAGCTATGGGTTATATGGCATCACTGCTGTCCTTCTACAAGGATGGCTTTGGCATTAAATAACCCACGAAGGTTGATATGTTATTAAACAAAGAAACCAAAGCTTCTTTAAATTCAGAGACTTTTTGTTCCTAGATTACCCATGCTAAAGAATTCAGTCTGCCCTATTATTTACACATAGCCTAATGAGTAGAATGTTCGCCAATGGTCAGGGAGACAGGGGTTCAATCCCAGGTCGAGTCATTCCAAAGACTCAAAAAAATAGTACTTGATGCCGCCTTGCTTAACACTCAGAATTATAAGGTGGGGATCAAGGGTAAATTGGTGCAATACAGAGAAAGGAGTAGCGCCCTTCCCTACACCTCGGTGTTATAGTTATAGAAAAGGGAGCCTTCAGGTCATCGTCGACTAAGGTCGCCAACTTTATTTTATCAGAAGAACAAATGGGTTCAGACCTTTTTTAAAGGAAATTAGTGTGAAATGAAATAAAGGCAGATTTTCTTTTTCGTTTTCATAATATATTTACATTCATCACCGAATTAATACCCACAGAAAGTCAAATACTAAAAAGGAAATAAATAAATAAATAAATAAATAAAACCAACTTGTAAAGAAAAAGATTTTTTATTTATGTATTGACATTATCCTTAGCTAAAGAATCCTACTCTACAACTAATTCTATAATTTTTCTTAATTTCACGTCATCTTTTTTGGTAGACGATTCAAATGCCATGAGGGAACTTTCATAAAGGTAGGAGAGGGCCTGAAGAGGAGAACCAACTTTCTCAATCCTCAACCCCCACCCGCAAATAATTTCTCTTATCCGGCTTTTAACAATATACTCACACTCCTCGTCAAATTAATACTAAAAATGGGAATGAAAAAAAAAAAAAGACACATCACACACACACTCACACACACACACGATTTATGTCTGAGCTCAAGAACCCCACTCTCCGTCTAATTGTATAAGCTTTCTTAATCTCTAATCTTCTTAGTAAATCATCACAATACCACGATGGATCTTTTATAGAAATGGGGTGCTATCTCCCCTTAGCCCTCCCCCTCCGATAAAAAAAATTGTCACAGTGAGTCAAATTCAATACGAGGTATTGAACCGTCTACCCTGTCATACTCAATCGGTCAGAGCATCGACCCCCCCCCTCAACAAACCTAATGTTCTTTTTGTTATTTTCACCAAACAACCCCCTTCCACCTGGCTACAAAACTATACCCCCCCCAATTGCAACCCACCCTCCATTTCCCACGAAATAAACTTAACCTTTCTTGACAATTGGACTATCATAAAGTCACTTCCGACAAGAACATCTTCTACGAGAAGAAATTCCAGTTCTTTTTTTTTTGTTTTGTCCACCATACCCACCGCTCTGCGTACAAAACAATACGAAACACTTAAATCAACAGAGACAAAGGAGGATGGATAGGGGTTTTGTTACGGGGATGTCAAAGGGGCGTGGTGGAGCTAAGGGTGGAATGCAACGGACTAGAGAGCGTAGAGGGCACCTGGTAAAAAGCAGGTCGGGAAAGGTCAGGAGCAAGAGACGTATAATGACATAGATAAAAACTAAAAACAATAAAAACAAAAACAAATGAAAAAAATACATATATATATATATATATATATATATATATATGTATATATAAAATTGTCGACTATCATAATGATAGTCGACAGATATTTCCTACAAACAGTTATTACCCCCACCCCTTTTCTCCCAGTCTCCGCCAGAACAGCCTCTGCCTCTTCCTAATTCGTAGAAGGAAAAGAAGACTATAATAAAAGAAAAATTGCATATAATTTTCATCGGGTAATCATTTTCCAAGACATCTAGGGACGGGTTTTGATTTGATGGTCAGAAAACGTCCTGTTACGAAAAAAATGGCCCTGAGATGCTCTTGTCTCGACCCTTCATCACCAGATGAAATCGTTGATTGCTAGGGACAAGGGTATCTCTTGTTTGATGGAGGTTGCTGTCTATATTATAGGTAGCAAGTAAAGGTAGGGTGTAGTGGTACTTGTGTGTAGGGGAAACGTCAGTATTTCATTGTGGAAAAAAGTTACGCCTGGTTTAGATTTTACGGATTTGCCAGGGCTTGATATGAAGTCAGCAGACTGAGTTCAAATTCTCTCTGGAGTGGCATAGATTCCGTTCAAAATTTAACGCCTGAGCAAAGATTTGTTTAAAATTATTAATATCATGAGGTTATAGTGGAGAAAAAAAGACGGTTGTTTGGTGGATATTGTGTAGTGTTTCAACCCATATTGGTCTTGCGGGTGGAGTGTTTTCCAATGGCCTAGGAGACCTCGGTTCAATCCGAGATCGAGTCATACCAAAGACTTAACACACGGCATTATCTGGAAGGCCCCATGGAAATCCTTTCATGTGAGCGTGTCAATGACCTTCGTCACAGTCTCTTTCATCTCCTCAATTGTCTCATAACGACAGCCTCTGAGCTTCGGAAATTAGCAAAAGTCACAGGGAGCAAGGTCTGGACTATAGGGAAGGTGAGGAACTGTCTTGATGCTCATCTTGCTCAAATAGTCTGAGACAAGGATGGAGTTGTCGACTGGTGCATTGTCCTGGTGGAAATGCCACTGACCCGATTAGAAGAGTGTTGGCCTCTTCCGACCGAATCTCTTCCTGAACTCGCTTAAAACCTCAACATAGCAACCCTAACCGTAACCCTAACTCTTTGGCCAATCAACTCTGGTGTATTGACTTCCTTACTCCTGCCACACCACTCATTATCGCTTATAGACTCCCTGCCTGTCTTGAATCTCTTATTCCACTCAAAAACTGATGCTCGATTCATGCAAGATGGTCGAAAAGCAGTCTGAAGCATTCCATTGGTTTCTGTGGCATTTTTTCCAAGTTTAAAACAATTTTATTGTATATCGTTCTTCTAAAGTGTCAGATTGCATTTTTGAAATTCACCAGCTGTGACAATCAGGCTTAGTAGGGTGTATTCCATTTTCTGTTGTAGTTCTCCATTTGAACCTGAGATCATAAAAATTGTTCAGTTATCTCATAAGATGTATAGCAATAACATACTGAATTTTCAAGAGTCTACGACAATTTTCAATGCCTGTACAAAAATGTCTGGAAACCTATTGAATGCAGTGCGTATAACATACAAATAAGATGAACAAGACATGCTGGGCAGTGCTGAAGAAGTAAGAACGAACTCATATAATATTCTTATATAGACCCATACGTGCCATTGTTGGCCCACCAACGAGAACTTACTTTAAAGGATCTGAGAGGTGGAAGATTGGAACGGATATTGAGAGAAAATCAGGGAAATCTGTATAGATGTATAGCAATAACACACTGAATTTTCAAGAGAGTACAACAATTTTAAATGCCTGGACAAAAAAGTCTGGAAGCTCATTGAATGCACCACGTATATATATATATATATATATATGTGTGTGTGATATTTGTAAGGGAATAGTTTATAGGTAGCTTCAATTTTCAACGAGTTATTCAAACTCATTTGTTTGCACACAGTTAAATGGTTCAAAGTATTTCCATCGAAAATTAACGATTTCATTTGATATTAAGCATTTGCTGGCACGCCGTGTAATATCTAAATTTTTTATTTTCATCATACAACGTGTGAAAGCACGTGCGATACCCTAACCTCATCAGCCGCCAACCAGGGTGATAACACAGTTTCGATAGCTCAAGGCGGTACTGCCACTCCTGGCGCTACCGAGCAGCTTTTGCCACCGGATAGGGTATTTAAAAGAAATATATAACTATGTATACACAAGATCAACTAAAAACAGACATTACATTGGACGTTCGTTCATCTTCATTTAAGATCTTGTAATGTTTTTTTAATAATGCTATCTAACACTAATAAATCGAAAGGTTGAAGAAAATAAAAGAAAGGTAGTGTAGCAACAGTCGTAGCAAATCCTTTCTGGAACAACGACAACTGACAACTATGGGAAACAGGCAAGTATTCAAGTCACGCAATTATAAATATATATATATATAACAACACATATTTTAAAATACTTGATCCTGCAGCTCACCATGATACTGACACCCGAAAGTGCCGGTTTAGTCTTGTAAAAAGACAAATTAAATTCCCCAAAAAATGTAATCTTGAAAGGATCCTAATAAAATTATATAAACAAAATGTGTCTCTATAATTAAATCAAACATATATATATATAATAATAATAATAATAATAATATATATATATATATATATATATATATATATATATATATATATATATATAAGCATGTTGACGTGGAGGCCTATGCCACCTGCTGCCCGTTCCAGACTGTGTAGCAAGGATTCGGCTTGGGTGGTTAAATTTGTTAGAAGCGCTATGTAATCGGCGTAGTCCGCGTCCCTAATAGTTTCTGCGGGGTATCTTCTGCTTCTTTCCTTTGCCAGCTTGAAACCGTTGTCTTTCAGTAAATCTACAGACGTTCTAAGCACGTAGTCTAGACAGATAATAAACAGGTTTGGGGCCATTGTGTCTCCTTGTAGCACAGCTGTTACAATGTCGAAGTAGTCTGTGTCTTCATCCAGTGAACGGACTTTTACTTTCCTTCATTTATATAGCATGATTATGGCTGCGACGGTTTCTTTGGGGAGACCGTAGGCGAAAACTATTTGCTCCGTCTTCCTTCTGTGTATGGAGTCAAATATCTTGGAGAATAATATTGTTACCTCAAGGTTTTTTGCGCGGTACCTTCTAGAATTCGACTGAATTTAAACCTGTTAAACCCCGTTTAAAAATTGACCTTGTGTCATATCCTGCCCGAGCGGAGGGGTCGGTAAATAGTACCTTCTAGAATTCGACGGATAGTCAAAATTTGTGAAGTCGTGGATCGATTTCTTCGAAAGCCATTTTGGTTCTTACGAAATATTGTGTGAAATAAAACTGTTGAACCGTTTAGCTATGTGTAAACAAATAACTGATGTTTGGTTTGATTGGGTGTTTGGGTTTTATGGCATATAAACCACTTTGGGTTATTTAATGCCAAATCCAGTTTACATAAATTAGATATGCATGATTTGTAGACGGATATATTCTAGAGAACATACCTTAAAAAAAAAAGCAAAAAAAAAAAAACTAACAAACATAGCTCTTTTACTCGTATACGAATAAATCGTTTCAAGTATTTCCATCAAACATGAATTAGTTTATTTGATATAATTTGTTTGCAGAGCAAAGAAGTTCATATTTACCCAACCCCTCCGCTCGGGCAGGATATGACACAAGGTCAATTTTTAAGCGGAGTCTAACAGGTTTGAATTCAGAGTTTTCCTTCTCCTAGACTAGTTGCCTATATGCAGAGCAAAGAAGTTGTTATAATTTCTCACTACAGTTTTACTCGGTGAAATTTAATGGTTTCAAATATTGTTGACTGATTGGATGGCTGTTGATACATCCTCATCATCTTGTCGTGCCATCAGCACGGATATCCCGGACCCTCTCTCGCCACCCCTCCCAATCGTTTATCGCTTCCAGCAGGTCCTCAGGGGCTACACGCCGTATCTTCACAGAGCTGCTGTATGTAGGTTCGAGCTGGTCACTCTGTTTTTGCCCGGCCATGTGAAGGGGTCCATAGGAGTACATCACTTATGCGCTCTTCCCTACTTCTCCAGCAGTGTCCTGCATGTCTGGTTCGTCTAACTTGGATAGTTTTCGTGATGGGTGGTCGGTGGCCGTACAGATGCTGCTTTGGGGGTGTTGCCTCCAGGACTTGTTCAATATTGCTTGCAGCATTCTTGTGTCGTTGCCGTCAAGCTTTTTTTACAGCCATCTCGTTAGCGTCCATGTAGTGCATCTATATAGCAGTATCGACACGATCGCTGCTTGGAAGAAACTGTATTTCATTTTATCGGTCAGGTCTGACTTCCACATGACCGATAGCCTAACGATAGCTGTCCATGCCTTTGTTAGTCGCGTGTCGATGTCTGTCTCGGTTGATGAGGCACTGCTTCCTAGGTAGGTGAACTTGTTAACTAGTTTCAAAGAGCTACCGTTTAGTGTGGAAATGTCACCTGTTTGATTAAAGCACCTATATTCTGTTTTGTGTGTATTGACATTGAGGCCACTGTCTGCGCTGGCTCATTCCAGACTATGCAGTAAGGTTTCTGCTTGGGCGGGTGCATTTGCCAGAATCGCTATATCATCGGCGTAGTCGTCGTCGGTAATTGTTTTTGCGGGGTACCTTCTGAACACGGCGATACGAGTTCAAATCCTGGACGAAACTGATTGCATTTCACATAGCACTAATACCCTTGGGAAAGGTATGAATCCAATTATTCTCCCTCCAGCTATGGGTAAATAGTAGGATAGACTAGGTTCTTCAGCCTTGGTGAGGCAACTAGTCTAGGAGAAGGAAAACTCTGAATTCAAACCTGTTAAACTCCGCTTAAAAATTGACCTTGTGTCATATCCTGCCCGAGCGGAGGGGTTGGTAAATAGTACCTTCTGCATCTTTTCTTTGTCAGCTCGAAACCGTTTTCTTTGATTTTATCGATCGATGTTTAAAGCACGTGGTCTATACAGGTGATTAAGAGGTATGGGGCTAGTGTGTCTCCTTGCAGTACTTCTGCAGCAATGTCGAAGTAGTTTGTGTCTCCATCCGGAGAACGTACTTTGGTGTTTCTATAGAGAATCATTATGGCTGAGACGGTTTCTTTTGGTAGGCCGTATGCGAGAAGAATGTGAATGGAAACATAGGCCTCGGTAAAGTCAACAAATAATATTGTCGCCAGTTGGCTTTTTGCCCGTACGCCTTCAAGAATTCTCTGGATAGTCACCAATACTTAAAACCATTTAACCATATTTACCAACCCCTCCGCTCTGGCAGGATATGACACAAGGTCAATTTTAAAGCGGAGTTTAACAGGTTTGAATTCAGAGTTTTCCTTCTCCTAGACTAGTTGCCTCACCAAGGCTGAAGAACTAAGTCTGCCCTACTGTTTACCCATAGCTGGAAGGAGAATAATTGGATTCATACCTTTCCCAAGGGTATTAGTGCTATGTGAAACGCAATCAGTTTCGTCCAGGATTTGAACTCGAGTCGCCGTGTCCATTTCCTACGACGATAACCATTACACCA
>CAUZXS010001079.1:17500-52500 GCA_963585895.1 Sepioteuthis lessoniana | reverse complement strand
GTTTTATTGTCAAAAACATTTCTATTTCAAGCTATTCAGTTTAATCAAACAATTCAGTTTAGCATAAGTATGCCGTTAGTTCTATTTAACCCTTAGATAGGACCCATATCAGGTGCTACCACTCCTGTCCACAGTAGACCTGGGAGCGATGGTAATGAAGGGGTACTCCGCTTTCCCCAAAGGTCCAGCACTGCTGGAACCCCACTATCAGATTGTTTAGTGTCATATCCAGGACACTCGTTGAGGTGGGAGGGAGTCTTACCCCTCTGCAGAGGTACAGTCAGTGTATTCTACAGCCCCAGCCGGCTGGGCAACATTATAAATTTATTTCTAGTTGTTAAAACCATTATCAGATTTATAATCAAAGTTTTTATTTTTATTTTGGGCGTTCTTATATTGCTTCCGGCAAGAATAGGAGTTGAAAAAAGTTTTTATTTTCAATTTTTTTAAAATTAGAATATTTCTTTAATTAAAATAATTTTTTAATGTATCTTATCATATATTTCAATTAAGAAAAACAAAATTATATTATATTATTATTATTTTTCATTTATACAATGTTTACACAATCTAATAAAAACCGTTACCCCTAATTTAAATACTACGGAAAATTCATCATCACCATCATCATTATCATAGCACGGATATCCCTGACCCTCTCTTGCAACTTCTCCCAATCGTTCATCGCCTCTTGCAGGTCTTCAGGGTTACATCCCGTATCCTCACATAGCTGCTGTATGTATGTTCTAGCGGGTCATCCTGCTTTTGCTCGGGCATATATGGGGGTCCATAGGAGTACATCACTTATGAGCTCGTCCCTGCTCATCCGGAATCAATAGAAAAAATTTGCATTCTACTTTCATTGTAACTATTATGTTTTATGAATATTAAATAAAATTCGTGTTATAAGGAAAAATAATTAGATGCTGATCTTAATTAAATATAACTTTTAAAATTATCATAAACATTTCTGTTATTTATATTATGAAGAAATTAATATATCGAATGTTAATCAATGTTAATAAACAAAGAATTATTATGTAATTAACATATCGAACGCTAAGTAATCGTAATAAAGAAAAAAAATAATATGTAATAGATATTTTATTAATGTAAATAATAATCTATACTATAGATAAATTAAATATTCGTTTTTAAACTTGTGTTTACGAGTAGCAAAAAACAGTGTTATAAAGAAACGGTGTAGTATTGGGATAATTTCTACTTGTCTATTGATCTTCTTCTTCTTCTTCTTCTTCTTCTTCTTCTTCTTCTTCTTCTTCTTCTTCTTTTTCTTATTATTATTATTATTATTATTATTATTATTATTCGATTATCTGATTATAAAAACATATCTGTATCCTTTATCTATTGTATTTAATTGTATTCTTTATCAGAAAAATATTAAATTAATTTATTAATAAGAGTATTTTGTAAAAATTATGGATTGATATACCAATATATAGAATTAGAAATATATAAATCTCTTAATTAACGATAGTTAAATATGTTTAATGTTAATAATATATCAAGTTAGATTATACTAAGAATTTTGTTCTATGTCTGAATGCTGAAATCATTTTTTTCTAGTATTAAGCAAATTTCTATGTAGATATTTTGATATAGATATTTTCTCTTTTATACATAGATTATACATGTAAACTGTTTGACGAGGAGGATCTTTTAATTATTTTCCAATTTATAACAGGTGTTAGTCCCTGTTCTATTAGATCCCAGTAATACTCAGATAGGGCAGTTTGGTTTCTGAATGTTGGATTTCTAAATGATTTTAGGTGGTTGTAATATCTAAATTTCCAGTTTAAGCTTGTCATACGTATGTATGCCTTATTATTATTATTATTATTATCATTCTCTTAAGCTTAAATGTTCGTTTGCAATACAATATTATCAAGCTTTAATTCATTTCCTGGCAGGCATTCATTTTTTATTTTACAGTTACATGAATGTTTTAAGTTGTCATTGTTATTTCAGTCCATTTTATTTATTAATTTCTTGTTGTAATTGTCAATTATTTTAGATGTATTAGTACAAGGATAACTAAATTTTACATTATTCTTTTTATTTTTCTAAGAGGGCTATCGTTTTTAAAATGTTTGATAATCAAACCAGGAAAATATTTGCCTATATTGATATTAGGAAGTTTGCAAAAAGGAGGGTTAGACCGGATAATATTTCTATGTCTGTTTTTATTAATATTCTTACTTATTTTATTATCCATATTCATATTATAATCAGTTTCATTGTTTGCCCAGTTTTTATGACCACTATTTCTTACATTATTGCCCCCCATGTTTATATTATAATCAGTTTCATTGTTTGCCCAGTTTTTATGACCACTATTTCTTAAATTATTGCCCCCCAGGTTTATATTATTATCAGTTCCATTGTTTGCCCTGTTTTTGTGACCCTTATTTCTTACATTATTGCCCCCCACCATGTTTATATTATTATCAGTTCGATTGTTTGCTCTGTTTTGGTGATCCCTTATTTCTTATATTATTGCCCCCATGTTTATATTATTATCAGCTCCATTGTTTGCCCTGTTTTTGTGACCCTTATTGCTTACATTATTGCCCCCCCCCATGATTATATTATTATCAGTTCATTGTTTGCCCTGTTTTTGTGACTATTATTTCTTATATTATTACCCGCATGTTTATTTATTAAAAATTATTTCCTATATCATAGCCCCCCCCGTGTTTATATTATTATAAGTTCCATTGTTTGCCCTGTTTTTGTGACCATTATTTCTTATATTATTGCCCCCCCATGTTTTTTTTTTATTATCAGTTCCATTAAAAAAAATTTATTATCAGTTCCATTGTTTGCCTTGTTTTTGTGACCATTATTTCTTGTATTATTGCCCCCCATGTTTATATTATTATCAGTTCCATTGTTTGCCTTGTTTTTGTGTCCATTTTTTCTTATATCATTGTCCCCCCATGTTTATATTATTATCAGTTTCATTGTTTGCCCATAGAAGCAGCTTGGTTCGAGCTAACATTAATATATGTTGGTACAGCATTAGTCTTACTAAATGGTTTATAAGAATTGTTACTAAAATTGAGAATTACATCTAAAATTAACCATTTTTAAGTTAGAACTAATCTCTACATTTAACCTCATATATCTAAATACCCTAATGCCTTTTTTTTGTATTTTTTATGTTAGGGTCCATTGCTATTAGGGATAGAAATTAATCCATATTACTCTCTATAAATTCCAACGTTCTTCAAGTTCAAAAATCTACCTAGGATGTCTAAAATGTATAATCCTACTAAGTCTGCAGTTTGTGCAGATTTAAATGACCCCATTGTAACATCAAAATTATCATTTGTTTTCTTTTCCCAAGTAATATTATTGTATTTATATATATATATATATATATATATATATATATATATATATATATATAGAGAGAGAGAGAGAGAGAGAGTGTCCAAAAAATGTATCCACATTAAAAATAATTGTAAACGTAGTGTTTAATTAGAATTTTATTTTTTCAAAAGTGCAAAAAAAAAGCGAATGTTGCGTAGACTTTGTCTTTCAGGTATCCCTATAAGAAAAAATCTTGTGGTGAACTGGGAGGATATTCAACAAAACTTCTTCGTCCAATCCACTTGTTTGGCAAGACCTCATCAAGGAAGGACCTAACATCGCTATGGTAATGTGGGGGTGCCCCATCTTGCTGAAAATAAAACTCTTCATCTTCAAAGTCTTCTCTATGCTACAAAACCTGCAACAGTCGCTGAATTAAGAGAGGCCATTGAGCATGAATGCACCCAAATACCTAAGAATTGTTTCATGATGTGTGCGATTCCATTGCTTGGCGTTGTTAGCAGTGTCTGGATCAAAATGGGCGTCAGTTTGAGAACAGGCAGTGAAAGAACAATAAAATGATACTTGTAGAATATTTTTACATATTTAAAATAATAAAATTCTAATTAAACACTACGTCTACAATTATTTTTAATGCGTATACATTTTTGGACACCCTCTCTCTCTCTCTCTCTCTATATATATATATATATATATATATATATGATATAAGAGGTTTTCTCTGGTCTTGTCGTCTCCGATATAAGAGAGTTTGTGTTAAGTGAGAGAGCGATGTCGTAAATCGGTCAAACTGAGGTTAGAGAGAGAGAGAGTGAAGTTCAATGACTTAATCTTGACTAGTCTAGAGACACGGTGTGTCCAATCTGTGTCTGTCGGAGACATCCTCTACCTTATGATTTTGCTTTGTGTGTCTAAGGGTAGATAACAGTTTAAGGCCATGCACACGATGAAACGAGCACTTTTCATGGTCAAACCGTCAACAATTCAAAATTGCTTGAAAAAGGCCGGCTTTGTCATTGAATCATTGGCTGAAGTGGAAGAAATACTCGATGAAAATGATCAAGTTTCTCCACCATCGGGTATGAAGCAAATAAATTTTGACGAATTTATCAGCTTCGACGACCGTACACAATGTTACGGAGAACAGAGCGATATGGACATCACACGGATATTTCAACTGATTGAAAATGTATTTTTGTCTGTTTTTGTGTTTTTTATGTCTATAAGTCTTTAATAAACTAGTGTTCTATATGTAAAAAGCGTTATATGAAGTGTTCCCATATTTACCTAAACAAAATAGACCAAACCCTGATATAAGAGACTTCTTCTCCGATCCCGACAAGTCTCTTATATCCGAGATACACCGTATTTACATGCACATGTGTGTGTATAAATACATTCTGGGGAATATATATATATATATATATAAATATATATATATATATATATATATGAAAGTAATTTTGGATTAAAATCCGACAGTATGAAGGTAGCAGAAAATAACATAATCGAAATAGGTGAAATTGATGTTAAGTCGACGTTAATGTTTCGGTTTCAGTAACCATCATCAGGACTTGGATATCAAAATAGTTCACATAGCGATAGTTGCTTCCTGAGATGACAGGAGAAAATGAGAAATATACAACGAAGCGATATATAAGCGTTTATAATTCAAAAGTCATAAGAACGTGTCTGGCACGTGGAAACATATTCGAAAATGTTGGATTTCCCAAAGAAACGAGACAAAACCTCCCGTTTATTGAGAAATACGCAATGACAAGTAAGTTTTCGTATTTATAGATCGATTGGAATCATCCATGCAAATATATATATATATATATATATATATATATATGCCTGGGGGTGCATAAATACATTTTTTTGCCGATATATATATATATATATATATATATATGCGCGTATATATGTGTGTGTCTGTATATAAATACATAGTAGGTGTACAAAGGCATATTGGAGTATATATATATATATATATATATATACATGCAACTATGGACAATACATAAATCAATTCCCCCAGAATACAATAAAAGTAATACGGGAATTCGAACGGATCCAAAAGAAAATATGTAGACATAAAATGTCTATTATGTTTAATGAAATTTGCATTAACGAAGAAATGCTGTCTAAATATACATATATATATATATATATATGTGTGTGTGTGTGTGTGTGTGTGTGTATGTGTGTGTAAAAACGTGTAAAAACGTTTCTGTGTGTGTGTGCGTAAAAACGCATATATACATGTGTGTTTCTGTATGTGTGTCCATAAATACATATTGTTGCATATATATATGCATATATGTATGTGCGTGAATGAGTGTGTCCATAAACACTTATTGGGGCATATATCTGTACATATGCGTTTGTGTATGTGTGTATAAATTCTTATTGGTGTATATATATACATATAAGTGTGTGCATATCTGTCTGTCTGTATGAATACGTATAGGTGCATATATATGTTCATGTATGTTCTGTATGTGTGTATAATACATATTGGTGCATATATAATTTTATATGTGTGTACGTGTGTGTATGTGTCCATAAATACTTATTGGTGAATATATACGTACATATATGTTTGTGTATGTGTATATATATACATATTAGCGCAAATATATTTATATATATATGTGTATGTGTGTGTGTGTGTGTGTGTGAGCGTGTGTGTGTATCCCTCCCCTTTTCTACACTTCCGTAATTCTACCCAGCCTTGTAATTTTACAACGGCTTCCTATCGCCCCAAACATATTTCCTTAAAGTTCCACCGTTTATAACTAACTATAGCCATTTCCCGGCCAATCTCTTCCCACGTGGACAATTTGTCCTTCTCTTCGGTGTGTTACGAGCACTGACGAGCTTTGAAAACTCTCCTCTCTCTTTCCACACACACATACACACACACACACACACACACACACCGTATCTATTAAGATGCACTTAGGACAAATTTTGTCTGTCAGTTACAGATTCGTTTTAGACTCAAACAAATATTTGTTTATTAAGAAAAATTTTAAATATAAAACAAAATTAAAAAGAAACGAGAAAAGTGAAAGCGGTAGAGAGAGTTCCCGTGGCGTAGTGGTTAAAGTCCTGAACTGTGACATCGTAGTAAGCGTGTTCGAATTCCAGTTGCGCTATTATGTTCACTTTCAGACAAATACCCTTGGGAAGGATACAAACCGCCTTATTCCCTCCCTGCTATGGGTTCAGTCGTACCACAACAGTTCTTCTCCAAGGATTGATTTGGAACTATATAACTTACAAAGGTTGATATGTCATTAAACAAAGGACCCAACAAACAAAAATTTATATTTCATTTTCTAAAAAAGATCATAATACAAAGAAAGAGACAAATCGTTTTTAAGTGTGGCTTGATTAAAACCCTAATTTTAACAATTACGAAGTGCATACAATATGTTTCCAGACATTTTTTTGTATGGGCATTTAAAATTGTCTTAGACTCTTGAAAACTCACTATGTTATTTCTATACATCTTATGAGATGACTGACCAATTTTTATGATTTCACAGCAGCAACTGGAATACACCCTACTAAAGCCTGATTGTCACAGCTGGTGAATTTCAAAAATGCAATCCTTACACTTTAGAAGAATGATATGCAATAAAATACTGTTTTAAACTTGGAAAAATACCAGAGTAACGTATGGAAGGCTTCAGACTGCTTTTCGACCATCTTGCATGAATCGAGCATCAGTTTCTGAGTGGCATAAGAGATTCAAGGAAGGCAGGGAGTCTGTGAGGGACGATGAGAGGCGTGGGAGGATCAAGGAAGTCAATACACTAGAGTTGATTGGCCAAAGGGTTAGAGTTAGGGTTACTATGTTGAGGTTTTAAGGGACTTCAGGAAGAGATTCCGTCGGAAGACGCCAGCACTATTCAAAGTGGCATTTCCATGAGGACAATGTACCAGGCCACAACTCCATCCTTGTAACAGACTATTTGACCAAGATGGGCATCAAGACAGTTCCCGGGGGGGTGTCCGCGTGGTGTAATGGTTAAAACGATGGACTGTGGAATCGTAGTAAGCGAGTTCGTACTCCAGTCGCGCTATTACGTTCACTTTCGGACAAATACCCTTGGGAAAGGTATGAACCCCCTTATCCTCCCAGCTATGGGTAAAATAGTACCCCTACTATTCTTCTTAGAGAATGGCTTTGGCATTAATTGACCTACAAAGGTTGATATGCCATTAAACAAAGAATACCAAACCAAGACAGTTCCTCACCGCCCCTATAGTCCAGACCTTTGCTCCCTGTGACTGTTAGTTATTCCCTAAGCTCAGAGGCTGTCTTAATGAGAGAATTGAGGAGATGAAAGAGGCCGTGACGAAGGTCATTGACACGCTCACACAAGAGGACGTCCATGGGGCATTCCAGAAGTTGTTGGAACGGTAGAACAAGTGCATTGCAGCCGGAGGAGATTACTTCGAAGGGGACAAGAGTTTCATGTGTGTACTATCGATAAAAGTACCCATATGAGAAAAGTCTGGAAACATATCGTATGCCCCTGGTATCTTCATTATACAAAATAATTTAATGAATAAGCCGAATGAGATGAACTGGTAGAACTTCTCAAGTTTAATTAGTCTATAAAAACATTATTACCAAATATTTGCCTATATATACAGCGACAACGAAAAAAGTTTCAAAAATTTATTTTTTTAAGGCATGGACAGCTGTCGATAAACTATCGATCAAATGGAAATCAAACCTGACCGATAAAATGAAACTCAGTTTCTTCCAGGTAGCAGTCGTGTCGATACTGCTGTATGGATGCACCACTTGGACGCTAACAAAACGGCTGGAGAAGAAGCTAGACGGCAATTACACAAGAATGTTGCGAGCAATATTAAACAAGTCCTGGCGGCAACACCCAGCAAAGCACCAACTATACGGCTACCTGTCTCCCATCACGAAAACTATCCAAGTTAGACGAACCAGACACGCAGGACACTGCTGAAGAAGCCGAGACGAGCTCATAAGTGATGTACTCCTGTGGACCCCGACATATGGCCGAGCAAAATCAGGACAATCAGCTCGAACATACATACAGCAGCTATGTGAGGATACGGGATGTAGCCTTGAAGACCTGCCGGAGGCGATGAAACATGGGAGAAGTGGAGAGAGAGGGTCAGGGATATCCGTGCAAGCGGCACGACATGATGATGATGATGATGAAAATTATCTAAGATATCGACTCACGTAAAACATAGACTAAACTCTTGTTGTCGAGTTTTTTTTTAGAATGAGATCATATGTTTATCCTTCAGATGTTTCTATATTATTTTGCAATTCTCTTTTTAGTCTTTTTAAGACTCCCTGAACGTGTGTCCTGGATATAACACTCTGATGGTCTGGCTGCACTAATGTTGGAGCATTAGGGAAATACCGAGTATTATTACCATCGCTCCTACGTCCACTCTGACCTGAAGTGGTATCTATGGGTGAAATAGAACTGTTTGATATCTAAACTCCATACTTATGCTCAATAGAACTGTTTGAAATAGAACTGTTTTTAAATTTAACTCTGCTTAAGCTGAACTTGATTGTTTGAAATAGAACTGTTTTTACATTTAACTGTGTAAACAAATGACTGATGTTTATTTGAATTGTTAGTGATACATAGCAATACTTGGAACCATTTAATTTTGTTGACATGCTAAGCTGAATTGTATGGAATAGAACTGTTTTTACATTTAACTGTCTGTAAACAAATAAGTGATGCTTAATTGAATTGTTAGTGATACATAATAGTACTTGGATCCATTCAACTTTGTTGACATGCTAAACTGAATAGTTTAAAATATAATTGTTTTTACATTCAACTGTGTGTAAACAAATAAGTGATGTTTAATTGAATTTTTAGTGATACATAACAATACTTGAAACTCTGGTGACGTGTTGAACTGAATTGTTTGAAATTAAACTGTTGACATTAACATTTTACTTATGCTAAACTGAATTGTTTGAAATAGAACTACTTTTATATTTAACTGAGTGGTAGTAACTGATAGTGTCCTATCAATGAGTTAAATAGAACTAAACTGTGTGCTTATGTTAAACTAAATTGCTTGAAATGATACTGTTTTGACATTTAAACTGCGTATTTATGCTAAACTGAATTGAATGAAATAGAAATGCTTTTTGAGTTTTAAACTGTGTACTTATGTTTAACTGAATTGTTTGAAATAGAACAGTTTATATGTATAAAAATGAATTTGACATTGAATAACCAACAATAGTTGCTGTGCCATAAGACCAAACCAAGATATCTAACTTTGTGCAAATATAACTATCAGTGATTAATAGCCGAACTTGAAAACATTTAGCGGTGTGGTTTGATTGAAAAACTTGAAACTATTCTATCATGTGCAAACGAATGACCTCTGCCTCGTTTGAAAATCATTGTCTACAAACAATTTGTTTTCAAATCCTATATATGTCTAAATGTAACATAGCCATTCAAAATCTGAGAAACGTACATAGAATGTTCATAACATATATACATAGAACATAGGAATCCCGAAACACGAAAAACACGAAACGACTTCTTAGTTCAAGTACGAAACTTTTTATTACCTTTGAGTTTAAAGGTTTTTCGACATAAGGAAGAGAGATGTACAATCTTTCTATGCTGGCTTTTCCATCTGCCCCACCCCCAACACGTGTGGCACCCGCCACAAAGCCACTGCGAGCTAGCGAAAGTCACCCTTTTTCTTCGGGCTTTCCTTTAGTTTGTGCCTGAGTCTCTGTATTCTGCGAACAAAGTTCTTTACGTTATTTGTGGTAACCCGTTCGTATTGGATTTTTTTTCTTGGTGTTCCTCTTATGTCGTAAGAGACCTGGTAAAAAAAAAGGGCACCAGAAAGTCTTTGTACTATAGGACCAACGTTTTGTGCTGTAAAGAAAGAAGTCAGCAGAAAAAGAAATGCTCAAACTCGAAGGTAAGGGAAGAAAATATAGCAGTCGTTTATTATTCAGCTATGATCGCTGCAACTCGAAAAGTATATTTTAGTTGTGTCCCTCTTCTACCTTCCTCTCGGTGGTGACGGGGTGTGGGTGAGAGCTGCCTGTTTGACACACGCTTGACAGATAGGTCGTAGCCGACTGGGGTAGGACGGGTTGGGGCCTCCGGAACCTTTAACGCACCCGTTTTGACAACTGCCTTCAACTCTGCCCAAATCTCGTTACTTATTTTCTTATATAGAGATTTTGGAGAACAAATCGAAGATCCCCGAATTTCGATGTCACTAGTGAAACACGTAACAATACATCTGTGATTATTTTAAAAACACGTCTAGCTTTGCAGGTCATTCTGCCCGCACGTGATAGTCTCGTGACACTTTCTCTGATTGACGACAGCGCCCGTCCGTAATATTTCATAAACAGAATTTGAGTTAAAATAATCTAAAAGGTTGGTTGATATGCCGCAAAACACAACGAACCTACCAACCATCGTTGTTGTTTTTTTTTTTCGGGCCGTAATCCCTTTTGTTTGTCGCTATTTTGTTCTCACGACACAGACATCGCTCCACCATCTTTATAGGGTGCTCAAGTCTCTTCACTGGGATGAATAATGTTGTGGTCTTCAGATAAGACCGGTGGAACAACTCAAACAACGGGTGATAGGTGAACGTTATCTTATAAGCAGAAAAAAGGAAGTCATACAAAAGAAGTACTAGCCGTTCCCGGCTTGCAGTCTGTCTGTCACATGTCTCGTAAGTAAGCTCGGCGAATATGTTTAGGTTGGACGAGTCCATCTTTGGGATATGTCCCCATAACAAATAACAAATACAAAATTTTTTTTCCCTGTGTACGCACATAACCTTATTCCTTCTATATGCTCCTCAGATCTCCAGAACTGGGCTTTCACCTCCAGATGCAGCATCGTGTCATACAAAGGACATCCCTTTATTTTTTGGTGGGGGTGAGAGGGAGTTATAAACTTCAGCAAGGGATATGGTCAACGTATTCTAAGCCCCATCGAGAGTGGACAAGATTGAGATTTTTTTAAAACCCAATCTTTTGTGTTTCAGACAAATTTGTAAAAATCCAGGTATTTTTGTTAACTTGTGTATCTGTGATCTTCCTTAATATTCCGAGTGTCTCTACATCAATTAACAGACCAGACGACTGGAGCTGTGAGGTATACCGACTGCATCTCTACATGGGGGTAAGTCCCCAAACAATGTGTGACCTAGAGATAACATTAAACTATATCTGATGATGAAATTCCAGTCCTGGAGCTTTGCAGAGAATGGCGTTTTCTTTTATTCCCATTACTACCAGGTCCACTTGATTGGTAGTATCTGTTAGAATCAAATAAGTAAGTAAAGTTGGTAACTGTAGTCGAGAACGACCAGAAGGCTCTTCTAATTTCAACTACACAATCAACTAAAACAACTCAATTGAGAGACATAAACGAAAAAAAGATGAAATAAAGAGGACAACAAAAATGTGCCGTGTAGAGTCAAATACAACTATTCTATCATTTGAAATGTATTATTATTATTGTTATTGTTATTAATTATTTGAAACTATACTGATGAGGGCAAATTATTATTATTATATGGGAATATTCAATATGTAAGATAGCTAATGCTAAGTAGCAACACTTGAAATCATTTAACTGAAAACAAATTATGAGCACTAATATATATATATATATGTGTGTGTGTGTGTGTGTGTATGTGTGTGAGTAAATATTTATATATGTATATAAAACAAAATTTGGCATAAAATAAAATTGTAATATAATGGCCGAGGGATTTCGGTTCATGCCTTTGGGTTTAGCTAGGCTCAGAACCTTTCGGCTCAGCACATGGGTTAGTTAGGTGCAAACTTGATGCAGGTGTTAACGCGTGCGCGCGCAGAGCGGACGTGTCACTCAGAGATGTCACTATAGCCCGAGATGAGGAACAGGGTGACAGAGTGCGAATGACTTCGCGCGCTTCCGGTGCGTGACGTCCTTCGCACTCTGTCACCCTGTTGGAGGTTTTTGGGGATTTCGAAGAAAAGTTAGAGAGTTGAAGCTAGACACCAAACGAGACGGTCGACTTTCGCTGGCTCGCCGAAGCCAGCCGAATTTGAACGCTATGAGCGCCGCACGAGATAGTGGCCAGATGATAAGTAAGTAAGTAAGTAAAGTTAGCGACCATAGTCGAGGGTGACCCGAAGGCTCCCTTTTCGATAGCTACTACACCAAGGTGTAGGGGAGGGCGCTACTCCATTCCCAGGATTGCTCCACTTTACCCTTGAACCGTACCTTATAATGCTGAGTGTTAAGCAAGGTGGTATCAAGTACCATTTTTAAAGTCTTTGGTATGACTCGACCTGGGATTGAACCCAGGTCTCCCGGGCCATTGGCGAACACTCTAACCGCTGGGCCAATGCCCCGGTTAAAAAATGATAAAAGATGATAAAGACAGCAAAAAAAGATTGTGTCTCTCTCCTCATGTCAAAACCTTTAACTCAAAGATAATAAAAGGTTTCGTATCTGAACAAAGAAGTCGTTATGTGTTTTCAAATTTCGAGATACCTATGTTCTATGTATATATGTTACCAACATTCGATGTCCATTTCACACATGGCCGTATCTGGCTATGGTACAAAATAATCCACAAGGTTTGTACGCCGTAAAACACCAACCGACTTGCTCTATTTAGAATAGCAGTGTTTAAATTTTTTTATTTATCAATTTCCACCTCATTATATTTTGAAAGTTTATCACATTCTTTTTATCAAATTTTTTTTTTTTGAATATCAATTTCCACTTCAATACATTATGAAAGTTTATCACATCCTCTCTATCAAACGATACCCTTGGGAAAGGTATGAACCCCCTTATCCTCCCAACTATACGTTAAATAGTACCACTACTGTTCTTCTAGGAGAATGACTTTGGCATTAAATAACCTAAAAAGAGTTGATATCATATTTACCCGACCCCTCCGCTCGGGCAGGATATGACACAAGGTCATTTTTTAAGCGAAGTTTAACAGGTTTGAATTCAGAGTTTTCCTTCTCCTAGACTAGTTGCCTCAACAAGGCTGAAGAACCTAGTCTGCCCTACTATTTACCCATAGCTGGAGGGAGAATAATTGGATTCATACCTTTCTCAAGGGTATTAGTGCAAAGTGAAATGCAATCAGTCTCGTCCAGGATTAGAACTCGTGTCGTTGTGTCCATTTCCTACGACGATAACCATTACACCACGGGCACCATTAAACAAAGACACACCTCTATCAAAAGGAATGACCATGTCTTTGAGAGATAATTTGTTGTCTTGTTCTTTCTCCCAAGTAAATTTTACAGATGGTCGGATTGAGTTCAAATGATTAAGTAGCGTTTGAACGTCTTCTTGAAGAGGCCAGAGAATGAATGTATCATCTTTGTATCTTCGCCATATTGATGGCTTTCGTGATGTAGATTCTAAGGCCATATCATCGAAGTATTCTGTGAATACGTTGGTCAGTACTGGAAATAACAGTTATCACATTGCCAGTTCTTCTTGTTGGGACATGTCAGACCCGATCCTGAAGTAAGTTATTTCCACACAGAAAGTCAATCAACATCTCCAACAGGTTATTCATTGTATGACACTATGTTGGGTATTTATAGCGTTGGTGTGTGTGAGTGCCAGTCAGAAAATCCCTTTGTCTGCTTTGGCGCGAAACCTACACAAAGGGCCTGGATGCGAGATCTCCCGCGTGACCGGAAGTGGATGAGGGAAGGAAGGTCCCAGAGAAGACACAGACAATTAGTTGAGCAGATGGAGGCAGTCAGGAGACGAAAGCAGGGCAGATAAGAAAGAACACAAGTCAGAAAGACGACTGCTAAGACATGTTGACCAACAGAGTCTGGGTTGACCAACGCGAGAAGACAAGTCAGCATTGCTAGTGGCTTTGTGAGAGTTTTCCCTCGAGTATATGCTCGTGGTAGCTCGCTGAATGGACAAAAAATGTCACAAATTTCTCTCTTTCTTGTGTTTGGAGCTAACCCAGGCCCTTGTTTATTTGTTCTTTTCTTCCACCCTCTCGGTTTTGTTTTGCGCATCTGTAAAGAATGTGAGATACCCCCGGCCAGAGATGAGAAAAACTATTAGATGAACCATTTGGGTGGTTTAAGGAAGTGAGATAGTAGAGTCGGTCGGCGAGTATTGGCACAATTGGTATACAGGTGTGTTTTTCCTGTGAACGAACTGCAGCCAACTTATCACGTACCACTCTTATGGAGGTGCCCGTGGTGTAGTCGTCATCGTCGTATGAAATGGACACGGTGACACGAGTTCAAATCCTGGACGAGACTGATTGCATTTCACATAGCACTAATACCCTTGGGAAAGGTATGAATCCAATTATTCTCCCTCCAGCTATGGATAAATAGTAGGACAGACTAGGTTCTTCAGCCTTGGTTAGGCAACTAGTCTAGGAGAAGGAAAACTCTGAATTCAAACCTGTTAAACTCCGCTTAAAAATTGACCTTGTGTCATATCCTGCCCGAGCGGAGGGGTTGGGTAAATAGTATCACGTACCACTCTTTGTGTCACATCAGGGAATACCCTCGTGAGCATATTACATCAAGATTCACAGTCTAGTTGGAAAGAATGAAATAATTCATAGAGAGGAACATTGGAGAATAAGACGTCTTATAAAAAGTTGCCCACATGTTGGCTTACCCAGACCTGCTGAGTAGACTAACAATCAAAAAGGTGATATAAAAACTACTGGACGAGCTAAGATAAAAAAAACCATAACAATCGTACGTAAAAGCAAGTTGGCAGACCATAGTCGAGGGCTTCACGAAGATTCCCTTTTCAATCGAGGTATAAGGGAGGGTACAACCCCTTTCCCTGGATTGCTTCTCTTCCCCCTTAATATCTACGTTAAAATATTAAAAGTTGAGCAAAACGGCATCAAGTAGCATTTTTTGAGTTTTTGATATGACTCAACCTGGAATTGAACTCCGGATTCCCGGGCCATTGTCGAACACTCTACCAATAAAGCCAATGGACCGGTTATATATCAGATCTGAACGATAAAATGAAACGCAGTTTCTTCCAGGCAGCGGTCGTATCGATACTGCAGTATGGATGCACTACTTGGAGGCTAACTGAACGGCTGGAGCAGAAGCTAGACGGCAATTACACAAGAATGTTGTGAGCAATATTGAACAAGTCCTGGCGGCAACACCCCACAAGGCACCAACTATACGGCCACCTGCCTCCCATCACGAAAACTATCCGGGTTAGACGAACCAGACACGCAGGACCCTGCTGGAGAAGCAGGGACGAGCTCATAAGTGATGTACTCCAATATGGCTCATATGGCCGGGCAAAACCGGGACGACCAACTCGAACATACATACAGCAGCTATGTGAAGATACGGGATGTAGCCCTGAAGACCTACCAGAGGCGATGAATGATAGGGAAAAGTGGCAAGAGAGGGTTAGGGATATCCGTGCTTGCGGCATGACATGATGATGATGATATATATATATGTATATATATATATTACAGAAAATTCACATTTAAAACTCACATACGAACACACACTGGGGAGAAACCATATCTTTGTGAAGTCTGTGGATCAGCATTTTCACTGAATTTCCACTTGAAAGGTTACATGCTAACACACAATGGAGAGCAACTATATTCATGTGAAATTTGTGGATTAGCAGTTTCAGGCAATTATAAATTAAAAAGACACATGCAAATACACACAGGAGAAAAACCATTTTCTTGTGAAGTATGTGGAGTAACATACACTTATGTATATTTTTTCATCATACGTGTGAAATCGCGTGCGGTATCCTGCCCTCATCATTATTATATATAAGTTAGCCGACTGTTGTTGAGGGTGATCAGAAAGCTCCCTTTTCAAAAGCTACTACATCGAGGGGTAGGGGAGGGTTCTATTCCTTTCCCTGGATTACTCCACTTTACCCTTGGTACGTACCGTATAATGTTGAGTGTTGAGCAAGGAGGCATCTAATACCATTTTTAAGTATTTGGTATGTCTCGACCAGGGATTGCAAAAGCAAAGATACCTGTATTTTATTCTTTCTAATGGAAGATTTTAGGATCAAAATGGATATTATTAGATATTATTATTGCTAACTTCTACAGGATTGAAACCTAGTGACCAAAATATTTACATCTTGTTGTCAAAAATAAATATATTCCTTATATATATATATATATATATATATATATATATATATATATATATATATATATATATCCATTGAACGGATGTATGTAAACAAGAGTAATTGAGATTCATAACCGTTTAAAATTTACTTCGCAGCTAATGGCTCCTCGTGGCAGAATGGTTAGAGGCTTTGGCTTAGCGTTTGAGTTAACCAGGGTTTCAATCCCAGCTACGAGAAGCTACTGTCTAGCCACACTGATGAGTTCTGATAGAACGAAACTGATCTGTCTGTGGATGACTATAGAGCTATATATATATTTAATTTTGATAACAGATAGATATCAACAACCAGTAAAAAATATATGCAAAAAGACTGATATATATATATATATATATATATATATATATGAGATTTATTGGAAAAAAGTGAGATAAAGAGATTGATAAAAAATGAACAAGATAGATAGGAAAAGACTGAAATGTATAGGGATAGATAGATAGATAGATACTGTAATCGAATAACAGAGAGACAGACAGACGGACAGAAATGAACAGAAAGAAAAGAGACATCCAGAGACTGATTGCCTTCATCAACTAGTCCTTGACATATCGGAAGTACCTTTGGGTACGCGTCATTAAATTTCACTGATACATGTCGGATGATGCTGACCCTTAAAAGGAACTACCCTGAAATTAAAAACTCTGAATCCCAGACGCTGTCGGTAGTCGCCTTTTCTCGGATTCTTAAAACTATTCATCACTGAAACACTCCTCTCTCCAGACAATATGATCGAAAGAAGCATTCACTTAAAAAGCCTGAATTTCGATAGCTATCCCCCACTAAAATCATTGGCGCAACAGAATCTTTCTCTTTAATTTTTTGTCTTACTTAAGCTTAATAAATAGGAGTAGCGCCCTCCCCTACACCTTGGTGTAGTAAGCAATTGAAAAGGGAGCCTTCGGGTCACCCTCGACTATGGTCGCCTACTTTACTTACATTTTTTTACGCATTTTGCATTTTCGCTGGATAAAAATTCTGAATCGTTTTATCAAAAATTGACGTAACCAAATTTCATCAGTGTCATATGTTAATTTTTGGTGCCAAGTTAAAACCTACTTTTTACACTGTGTTCAGTTTAAACTCAGACCTCTCAAGAAAACTTTGGCGTAACATAATCTTCCTGTCTTTGTGGCTGAAGCGATACCCAACCCGTCATGTTTCAATGACCAATCGACCTCACTTCACATTCAGTGTGTGTGTTTGTGTGTAAAAATACCTTTGCTTACGTAGAGAATGACGATAGCTCTGCAGTAAGATATTCGACTGGCGTATATTCGAACCAAGCTTTAAGCATCTCGTATGTCTAATCTCGCTGAAGAGTGGTGATACAACAAAACAGTCTGTTTGTGGATGATATATATATATATATATATATATATATATATATATATATATATATATATATATATATATATATAATTTGTAAGTGAATAGCCTGTAGATACGAGGATCATTAAATAAATTTCCAGACTTTTTTCGTATGGGCACTTTTATTGATAGTACGAACATGAAACTCCAGTCCCCTTCAAAGTAATCTCCTCTGGCTGCAAAGCACTTGTTGTACCGTTCCAACAACTTCTGGAAGGCCCCATGGACGTCCTCTTGTGTGAGCGTGTCAATGACCTTCGTCACAGCCTCTTTCATCTCAATTTTCTCATAATGACAGCCTCTGAGCTTAGGGAATAACCAAAAGTCCTGCCTGGACTATAGGGAGGGTGAGGAACTGTCTTGATGCCCATTTTGGTCAATAGTCTGTGACAAGGATGGAGTTGTGGACTGGTGCATTGTCCTGGTGGAAATGTCACTGACCCGATTTGAAAAGTGCTGGCCTCTTCCGACGGAATCTCTTCTTGAACTCCCTTAAAACCTTAACATAGTATTCCTTGTTGACTGTCTGTCCAGTGGGACCCAGTGCATGTAGATCATGCCAGTCCTGTCAAAAAAAAGGGATCATCAAAAGTTTGTGGGTGGATTTGCTCAGTCTGGCCTTCTTGGGTCTGAGAAAGCCAGCATGCTTCCACTGGGAGCTCTGTCTCTTGGTCTCTGGGCCATAGCAGTAGATCCAGCTTTCAGCACATAGCATTTTTACCAAGTTTAAAACAGAATTTTATTGCATATCGTTCTTCTAAAATCCAGATTGCATTTTTGAAATTTACCAGCTGTGACAATCAGGCTTTAGTAGGATGTATTTCAATTTCTGCTGTAGTTGTTCATTTGAACCTGAAATCATAAAAATTACTCAGTCATCTCATAAGATGTATAGCAATAACATACTGAATTTTCAAGAGCGTACAATTCTAAATGCCTGTACCAAAAAAGTCTGGAAACTTATTGAATGCCACGTAACATTATCTTTAATCGAGCACAGTTGAACAGTTTCAAGCATTGCTATGTATTGTTTGCAGACAGTTATATAATCATCTGTGCCTCCCACCAGGCGGGACTTGACACACAGTCTATTTTATAGAAGGGATTTTGGAGAGGGGTTAGTCGTACACCAGCCGAAACTAGTGCGCTGCTGGCTACAGGATCACTAGGTACAAAGTGAACCATGATAGCTTTTGTTATGTCTCCCAACACAAAGCCAGGAGACGTTGCTGATCTTAGATTCACTAGAACCGAAAGTCGAGTGCAATGTGAATCTATGCTGGTAATTGTTTGGCCTCGGTTTGCAGACTGTTAAATGGTTTCAAGTATGGTAAATGATTAAATTGTTCTATTTGACTAATGAATGGGACCCTAAAAGCTCCTATAACTCTGAGTCAAAGTGGACCATGGAGTAATGGCAATGAAGAAGTACTCCGTTTTTCTAAAAGCTCCAGGACTGGAGCCTCATCATCCGGTAGTTTAGTGTCATACACGGGGCACTCTTTTGGTAGAAGTCTTACCCCACTGCCGAGATGCTGTTGGCATTTTCTACAGTCGCAGCCGACAAAGCGAGTTTTAAAATCTAACGTAGTGGGAGTGAGTACGTCAGCTAGTTGCTAAATAATGGAAGGTACTAACGATCTTAGCAGATTTGACACGATCTGAATAATTTGGTTTCTTTCTCACCAACATCAATTGCCAACGTGGTCGGAGAAAACATTAACATCTCGAGCGAATCTGACAAGTCCTCTGAAAATCTTGGTCTGAAAAATATAGCCTCCTAAGACCTTACTAATTGTACATAGGAAATTCAATACTCCTTCGACGGTCTTTGAAGGAGAAATGAAATGGCAAGAACCCTGACAACCAGCTGACAGGAACGGCACTGGACTAAAATTGATGCTGCTTGCAAAACTTGATAAAAAATGATCCTTTCCCTTTCTTTTACGGAATACCTGTCATTAAATTTACCCCCGCATATTACAAATGACATGTCTTCTTTATTCTTTGTCACACATATACTCACGCATATATATATATATATATATGTATGTATATATATATGTGTGCGTGTGTGTGTGTGTGTAAATAAACAAGCACACACAGATACACACACATATGCAAATACACACACACACATATATATATATATATATATATATATATATATATATATATATATATATATATTAGCTTTTATACATATTTTATAGCATAGCTGCTTATCTGTGACCGTTGGTTTCATTCCGTCTAATTACGACACTCATCAGGCAGAAAAAGAAAGACTTTGGAGAAATCGAAAAAATCCAAAAATCGAAAATAATAGCTATCACAGATATTGAGCACTCTCCAAATTATACTGTATTTGGTCCACCACAAACGCACCAAGTGAGATAGTGAAAATCATATACTGTTGTTATATATATATATATATATATATATATATATATATATATATATATATATATATATATTGTGTACTTAGGCAACAAGTCATTATTCAAGTGTGTTCTGTTGAAGACCCTAGAGTATTTCTTTTTCAGTAAAAACGTTCAAGTCTTATTATTTTCCTATGTCTGGGTCAAGATGGTGAAGAAAGTTCCCCATCAAGGGTTTTCGACCATTTCGATTCAGACAAACTCAAATCCTCCAAAATAAGAAAGATGCTCATTCATAATAGAAAAAAACATATATAAGAATAACAAAAAAGTCACAGAAAACCTGGGTTCAATCCCAGGTCGAGTCATACCAAAGACTCAAAAAATGGTACTTGATGCCTCCTTGTTAAACACTCAGCATTATAAAGTACGGAACAAGGGTAGAGTGGAGTAATCCAGGAAAAGGAGTAGCGCCCTCCTCTACACCGTGGTGAAGTAGCTATCGAAAAGGGAGCCTTCGGGTCACCCTCGACCACGGTCGCCAACTTCACTACTTACTACTTCCTATTAATAAAATAGCATTTAACATTGTTATTAACATATTAAACATATTCAATTACTAATTCTAACACCCCACCTAACAGAACGAGCCAACTATATAATATTTAAAAAAATACATTCCGAATAAATATAAAAGTACTCAGCGACAATCGAACTCAACGCTTGACGACGACCGGCGAAATGGTCGAAAGCGCTTGGGCTAATATGAGGTTGTATTTGTCTCTGCCTCTCACCAGACAGGATTTGGTACAAGTATACGACACTTTCTCCACAAACATGACTCAGACATAAGGAAAATAATAAAAAGCCTTGGACGTCTTCACTTAAAGATCCCAAATTGAAAATACTCCGGGGTGTTCAACAGAACTTGTATATATATATATATATATATATATAACGGCTGCTACCCGCGTAATGTAAGCCACTTCAAACGAATTGAGCACTAAGATATCCAAAAGCGCAAAATGTTAACAAACGAAAGCTACTACATTTGCGTTATAATTCCCGAGTTGACTATGTCGCCGAAATGGCTGAGCGGTTTGATGCCATGTCTAGCGTAAAGTTAGGCGGGTTTCAATTCCAGCTTGAAGCATCCAGCATGTCTAGCCACACGGAAGAGTTGTGATACAAAGAAACAGTCTGTCTATGGATGACAATATATATATATATCAGTAATATCCAGTCAGCGTCCGAAGACAATGGGGGTACTATTTACCAACCCCTCCGCTCGGGCAGGATATGACACAAGGTCAATTTTTAAGCGGAGTTTAACAGGTTTGAATTCAGAGTTTTCCTTCTCCTAGACTAGTTGCCTCACCAAGGCTGAAGAACCTAGTCCGTCCTACTATTTACCCATAGCTGGAGGGAGAATAAGGGGGTTCATACCTTTACCAAAGGTATTTGCCCGAAAGTGAACGTAATAGCGCGACTGGAGTACGAACTCGCGTACTACGATTCCGTAGTTCATCGCTTTAACCATTACACCACGAGGACACCCCGAAGACAATGGGGGTGGATTATTCGCGTATAGAATATATGAGGAATTTCACATATATCTATGTGAATGCTCGATGTATGGCTATTGCTAAAAAGTCCCTATCCAGCTTTATATAATAAAACTCTCCTACAGAGTGTAAGTTGTATATTGACCTTCGACCCAGCCAAACATGCCATTCCAAAGTAATGCACCGGAAGGAAGTGACACATTCCGATGGCAGTTATGAGAAGAAATCGCGTTGGCGGACTTGGCTGAAAAAATGGGACAAGGTAAAATCCCATGGTACACTCATAGACTGATGCACCGGAAGAGAGTGACCTGTGAACTGCATGACAGTTATTTCCGCTTGATGACAATCAAACATGCCATTCCAAAGATTGAGTGGGCGATTTAACTATTATATAAGTCGGTGGAAAGAGGAAATCAGTGAGTTGGAGTACAGACGATTTAGAGACAAGATGTGGTAGAGAAAGCCACCACCCAGCGGAAGGGGTCCTCGGGACCCCCGATTGAGTTAGGAGACCAGACCCATTGGTGACAAGATGCGGTAGAGAAAGCCCGCACTCAGCAGAAAGCAGGGCCATCGGGCCTCCGGTTGAGCATCAGGAGAACGAGAAAGACACAACGCTGATGGCCATAAGAGTGGGGGTCAATAGGTTGCAGTTCTGTTCGGTCTCCAACACCCTCTCACTCCCAACCTTTCAAATAAAGTGAGAGGTATATATATAGTTGTAGCATATGACTATACAACATGTATACGATGTAATTAAAAGAGAAAACTCAAACCTGGTTAAATTGTCATTATAGATTTATTTCGGCTAAGAATATCATTATACTCTTCGTCACATCTGATGACTTTACACGTTTAATTTCAGCAAATATGGATTAATCTTTATATATATATATATATATACGTATGTATGTATGCATCAAAACAAAAACAGATATAAATCAAAATTCTTAGGCCAAAGTAAAGGTGTGATATAATGGCCGAGGGATTTCGTTTTACATATCTTGCCTTTGGGTTTAGTTAGGCTGAGAACCTTTCGGCACAGTGCATGGGTTAGTTAGGTGCAAACATGAGCGCAGGTGTTCACGCGCACGCGGAGCGGACGTGTCATTCAGTGATGTCACAATAGAAACCCCAGATCGGAAACGGGGTTAGGGCGTGCGAATGACGTCACACACCGGAAGCGTGCACGGAGGATTTGGGGGATTTGAAAAAAGTCAGTGAATTGAGTTCCTGCGTCCGAACGGGAGAGTGTAGTTTTAGCACCCGAAGAAGACGGTTGACTTTCGGAGCTCGCCGAGGGCTTGCAGCGGGTGTGCACGGGGTGGTGGTGGGGGAGGAGGGCAGATGGAAAAGTCAGCATAGAAAGATTGTGCCTCTCTTTTCCTTATGTCGAAAAACCTTTTTACTCAAAGGTAATAAAAAGTTTCGTACCTGAACTAAGAAGTCGTCAAGTGTTTTTTGTGTTTCGGGATTCCTATGTTATCTATATATGTGCTTTATGGACATTATGAACGTTTTGCATACCGGTATGAATATGTCTATTTCACATATTCGTGTATGGCTATGTAACAAAGGGGGTTAAAACAATAAAGTCACACAAAAACATTAAGAAAAGCTTCATGGGAACTGAACAAAGATGATGAATGCTGTTTTGAACAAAGCCTGGAAGCTGCACCCAATGAAACCGCAGCTGTACGTCACTTATTTCACATCTCGCAGACCTTCCAAATAGGACGAACATAACGTGCTGGACATTGTTGGTGATGTACAAATGAATCAAATTTCAGCATTAAACAACTCCATGAAGGCATCTCATAAAAATTATTCGATAGAACCGAGTCCTAAAAACCTCTAAAGAAACAACAACACAAAAATGTACACATGAAAGTACAATGAAAGCAATTCGTAAAAAGCCAGGCATGAAATAACCCATCGTGGGTTGACATACCGTTAAAATCAGTCAGTCAATCATCAATTTATGTAGGGGAGCCTACAACCACCATAGATCTTAGTCTCCTCGCACGTAATTCCGAGTCAAAGCGTGAAGGATCGTGAGTTAATATTTCAATGTCTTAGTTTTTATTTCAACTCTATCTTCAAACAATTTTCTTACCTGCACACACACACACATATATATATATATATATATAGGACTGTATAAAGAGGAATGAAAATTTTTAATACATAGTTATAAAATGTATAAAGATTTATAAAATGTATAAAAATGTAAAAAATTTATAAAAATCTATAAAGGATAAATATAATGTAAAAAAATATATAAAAATGTATAAAATGTACAAAAATGTATAAAATGTACAAAAATGTATGAAAATGTATAAAGGATGAATAAAATGAAATAAAATAAATAAGAATGTATAAAATGTTCCAAAATTCGTAAAAGATGAATAAAACATATAAGAATGTATAAAATGTGTAAAAATGTATAAAATGTATAAAATGTGTTAAAATGAATAAAAATGTATAAAATCTACGAAAATATATAAAGATAAATAGAAAATGAATGAAATGTATAAGAAAGTTTAAAAATACACAAAAGTGTATAACAGATGAATAAAATGTATATGAATCTATGAAAATGTATAAAAATGAATGTAATATATAAAAAAATGTATGAAAAAATACTAGGTCTTCAGAGAGTTATTTTTGTATAAATATTTGTCATTGTTAAACGTTTCAGTCTTTGGACCTTCCTCAGGTCGTGTAAATTATTAAATAAAAAAAAAAAAAGATGAGACAGTTTCAAAATTTTCAATTTCCGTTGGTAGCATTCTGTTTATGTGTTATGAAATTAGCGTTCAAAATTTTTAGAAAAAAATCCATATCACCGCCGTCGATCTATTTCTCATCTTTTTCCTTTCATGTTTTTCCCATATATATATATATATATATATATATATACGTTTAAAAAACAAGAAATTTAGACATAGTATCTCATTTCCATAATAGATCTATTTCACTTATTCAAGCTTGTCCGATAGAATTCACACACACACACACATACACACACACACACACATATATATATATATATATATATATATATATATATATATATATCGTCATCTTGTCGTGCCACCAGCACGGATATCCCTGACCCTCTCTTGCAACAGCTCCTTATCGTTCATTATTTCCGGCAGGTCCTCAGGACTACACCCCATATCCTCACAGAGCTACTGTATGTAGGTTCTATCTGGTCGCCCTGCTTTTGCTCGGCCATATGAAGGGGTCCATAGGAGTTATATATATACCATATTTAAGAAAAAAACCTTTGAAAATCCCTCATATTTATTTGTGATAATATTCATTTCTGTAGGCCATTTTTTAAAATATTAGATCTGTATCCTCATACAAAGAAATGATGAGAAATTTCTAATGAAAACCGAAAAAATTCCACAAAAATGCAGACACCTTATTCACACTAACCAAAGCAAGATATAGGGTGTCTGGGTTTTTGTGGATCTTTTCTAAATTTTCATTCGAAATTTCTCATAATTTCTTTGTCTGAAAATGCAAATCTAATATTTAAAAAAAAGGGTCTGCTAATATTAATGTTATCAGAAACAAATATGAGTGATTTTTTAATGTTTTTTTAATGGAATTATTGTCTATGTATTTTAGCTTATTATTATTTTACATTGAGCTCTGGATTGAATTTAGAATTATTCTCTCTCTCTAAATCTATCTATCTAGCTAGCTAGCTGCATATTGGCCTAGCAGTTAGAGTGTTCGCCAATGGCCCAGGAGACCTGGGTTCAATCCCAGGTCGAGTCATACCAAAGACTCAAAAAATGGTACTTGATGCGTCCTTGCATTACAATGGTACTTGATGCGTCCTCAGCATTACAAGGTACGGATCAAGGGTAAAGTGGAGCAATCCGGGGAATGGAGTAGCGCCCTCCCCTACACCTTGGTGTAGTAGCTATCGAAAAGGGAGCCTGTGGGTCACCCTCGACAATGGTCACCAACTTTACTTATATATACGTGGTGCATTCAATGAGTTTCCAGATTTTTTTTTTGTACAGGCATTTAAAATTGTCGTAGACTCTCGAAAATTCACCATGTTATTATTATACACCTTATAAGATGACAGAAGAATTTTTATGATTTTAGGTTCAAATGAACAGCTACAGCAGCAATTGGAATACACCCTACTAAAGCCTGATTGTCACAGCTGGTGAATTTCAAAAATTCAGTCTGACACTTTAGAAGAACGATATGCAATAAAATTCTTTTTTAAACTTGGAAAAAATGCCACAGAAACGTATGGAATGCTTCACACAGCTTTTGGAGCAACTTGCATGAATTGAGCATCAGTTTTTGAGTGGCATAAGATATTCAAGGAAGGCAGGGATGATGAGAGGGATGTTGAGAGGTGTGGTACGAGTAGGTGAAGTCAATAGACCAGAGTTGATTGGCCAAAGGGTTAGGGTTACTATGTTGAGGTTTTAAGGAACTTCAGGAAGAGATTCCTAGGGAAGAGGCCAGCACTCTTCAAATCGGGTCAGTGGCATTTCCACCAGGACAATGCACCAGTCCACAACTCCATCCTTGTCACAGACTATTTGACCAAGATGGGCATCAAGACAGTTCCTCACCCTCCCTATAGTCCAGACCTTGCTCCCTGTGACTTTTGCTTATTCCCTAAGCTCAGAGGCTGTCGTTATGAGACAATTGAGGAGATGAATGACGCTGTGACGAAGGTCATTGACACGCTCACACTTCCATGGGGACTTCCAGAAGTTGTTGGAACGGTACAACAAGTGTATTGCAGCCGGAGGAGATTACTTCGAGGGGGACTAGAGTTTCATGTGTGTACTATCAATAAAATTGCTCAGACGAAAAAAGTCTGGAAACTTATTCAATGATCATCGTATATATATATGTGTGTGTGTGTGTGTGTGTGTGTATACTTTCCAGAAAAAAAAACAAATTCGGTCCCATTAGGATTATAAATTTATTTCCATCCTGTTAAGAGCACTGATATGAATCAGCAACTCAAAAGAAATTTTTAACAGCACTTCTTTCGCCAATGGTCCGGGAGACCTAGGTTCAATTCCTTGTCACGCCATACCAAAGACTTTAAAAATAGTACTTGAGATAATATAAGTTACGTATCAAGGGTAAATTGGAGCAATCCTGGGAAACGAGTAGCGTCCGCCCCTACACCTCGGTGTAGTTTCTATTGAAAAGGGAGCCTTCTGGTCGCTCTCGACTCTGGTCACCAGCTTTTTTCTCTTCAGATCCAACATGAAAATAGATGATGTAAAGGTTGATATGCCATAAAACCTAACAAAGCAAACCATGAAACTAAATAAATACTACTAAACGTCAACTAATTATGCATAACAAGTTCAAACTCGACCATAACGTCGTCGAAGCAACTCGAATTATTTACTGGGTGAAAGTAAAGTTGCAGTCAATCACATAACTGTATACAGTTGAAAAAGTTTCGCATTACAAGAATCTTGGAAATGGACCCGGCGACTCGAGTTCAAATCCTGGACGAGAATGATTGCATTTCACATAGCGCTAATACCCTTGGAAAAGGTATTAATCTAATTATTCTCCCTCCAGCGATGGGTAAATAGTAGGGCAGACTGGGTTCTTCTGCCGTGGTGAGGCAACTAGTCTAGGAGAAGGAAAACATACGTGTATGTTTCCAGCTTATGGCGCAAGACCTTGTTAATAGGGTATTCAATGAGACTTGAATTCACTCGTGTTTCCAGTTTGAATGGTTTTCTGTTGGTGATGGGTTTATATAGCGGTCATCCTCACTTTTTCTTTGAGTGTGTTTACCATAGTTTCCTTTATCCCTCATTGATATTTGATATGATTTTTCGTTGTGTGTGCGTGTGTGTGCGTATGTGTACGTGTGTTGGTGTGAGTCTGAATTTCACTTACAGTTATTTTTCTTCTGTGTGTATGTGAGTGTGTATCTTGGGGATTTTAATTGTGTGTATGTGTGGTAGTGTGGTTTGAAATTTACTGGTAACTTTATTTTCCAAATAATTTTTGTCTGTAAATATATATATATACATATCTATATATATATATATATATGTTACCAGTTTGATGCTTGCGTGAGAGAACATGTCAGGTACAAGATGTAGTTAATGGGGTATTCAATGAGACTTGAACTTACTCGTGTTTGTAGTTTGAACAGTTTTTTCTTACTTATGTTTTTTTTTTTTTCATGAATGAATTATAATTGTTATATTATATTATAATTGTTTTGTTTGCAGCAGCATGTGCATATGATATCATTTACTAAACTCTTCCAGGGTAGTTCGGGTGACACAAAGGTGAAACCAGTGACAGCTGGGAAATAATTTTCAATAGCTGCTACGTCACAAAGAAATGGGATACACGCTCACGATGTTAGCGTAGGATAAAATGATCAAGTCAGAAAGCAATGCGGGAGACCTTCAATAAGATTGGTCACCTGTATCTATAAGAGAGGAAAACTCACATTGAACTTGTAAGTGAATTGAATACTGGTTTGGTTTGGTTTGGTTTGGTTTTATGGGATATCAACAATCGTTGATTATTTAACGCTATGAGGATCATTAAATAAGTTTCCAGACCTTTTTCGTATGGGCACTTTTATTGATAGTACACACATGAAACTCTAGTCCCCTTCGAAGTAATCTCCTCCGACGGAAATACACTTGTTGTACCGTTCCAACAACTCCTGGAAGGCCCATGGAAGACCTCTCGTATGAGCGTGTCAGTGACCTTCGTCACAGCCTCTTTCATCTCCTCAATTGTCTCATAATGACAGCCTCTGAGCTTAGGAAATAACCAAAAGTTACAGGGAGCAAAGTCTGGACTATAGGGAAGGTGAGGAATTGTCTTGATGCCCATCTTGGTCAAATAGTCTGTAACAAGGATGGAGTTGTGGACTGGTGGAAATGCCACTGACCCGATTTGAAGAGTGCTGGCCTCTTCCAACTGAATCTCTTCCTGAACTCTCTTAAAACCTCAACATAGTAACCCTAACCCTAACCCTTTGGCGAATAAACTCTGGTGTTCTGACTTCCTTACTCCTCGCACACCTCTCATCATCCCTCACAGACTCCCTGGCTTCCTTGAATCTCTTATGCCACTGAAAAACTCATGCTCGATTCATGCAAGATGGTCGAAAAACAATCTGAAGCATTCCATACGTTTCTGTGGCATTTTTTCCAAGTTTAAAACATAATTTTATTGCATATTGTTCTTCTAAAGTGTCCTCACGTCCAGATTGCATTTTTGAGATTCACCAGCTGTGACAATCAGGGTGCATTCCAATTCCTGCTCATTTGAACCCGAAATCATAAAAATTGGTCTGTCATCTCATAAGATGTATAGCAATAACATACTGAATTTTTCAGAGTTTACGACAATTTTAAATGTCGGTACAAAAAAAATCTTGAATCTTATTGAATGCACCACGTAAATCCTGTTTATATATATATATATATATTAAATATATGATTTGTAAGCACATATTGTAGATACACACAGTTAAATAATCAAACAGTTTTATTTCCAACAATTCAATTTAGTATTGAATCAACAAAGTTAAATAGTTCCAAGTATTGCAATGTATCACTCACTATTCAATTATACATCAGTTATTTGTTTATACAAAGTTAAATGAGCAAACAATTCTATTTCTAACAATTCAATTTAGCATAAGTCATTTGTTTGCACTCAGTTTGAATGTCAAACAGTTTTATTTGACCCATTAATGTAATATAATTGCGGAGGGATTTCGTTTTATATATCTTGCCTTTCGGTTTAGTTAGGCAGAGAACCTTTCGCTTAGTGCATGGGTTAGTTAGGTGCACACACTGAGAGCAGGTGTTCACGCGCGCGGGGGTTGGATGTAACAATCAGAGATGTCACAATAAAAAAAACCCAGATAGGAAATAGAATCGGGGACGGGAATGACGTCATGCCCGGAAGCGCTGAGGATTTGGGAGATTTGAAAAAAAAAAAACAACAGTTAGTTGAGATTCAGATCTGGGCGAGGCCAGACGACTTTGTGTGCTACGGGCACCGCGCGTTGGTTGGGTGAGTTGGAGTTAAGATTCGACGCTTAAGAAGGTAGACGATTTTCGGAGCTCGCCGAGGTCAGACCAGTAGTTTGCGGCAGGGGCCGCACGTGGTGGGGGTCAGATGGAAAAGTCATCATAGAAAGAAACTGTGTGTCTCTCTCTCTCCTCATGTCGAAAAATCTTAGTCTCAAAATGTAAATAAAAGTTTCGTACCTGAATCAATTTCGTATTTTCGTATTCCTATATGTTTATGAAGATTATGAACATTCTATGAACTTATGTGAATTACACATATCAGTATATTTGCTACGTTACATTAATAGGATCCTATCAGGTGCTACCACTCCAAGTAACAGTGGAACTGGGAGCGATGGCAATGAAGGAGTATAGTTTAATTGAATTGCAGGGTCCTATCGATGGGTCGAATACAAGTGTTTGACATTTAAACTCTTTTAAAAAAATGACATGTAAAATTGAATTGTTTAAAATAGAACTGGTTGATCATTTAACTATGTGTAAACAAATGAGTGACGTTTAATTGAATTGTAGGAAAAACTCACTAGGAAGATTACGATGATACAAATTGTAATTGACGCACTCGGTACGTAATCAAATGGACTGGTACAGGGACCGAAGGATTTGGAAATAAGAGGACGAGTGGAGACCCTCCAAACTATTGCATTACTGAGATCGGCCAGAATACTTAGAAGAGTCTTGGAGACTTAAGGAGACTTGCTGTCACTCTGACTCCAGTGGAAAGCCAGCAGCTAACACTGGTGGGAAGAACTTTCAAAGGGTTAAAATAATGATATATCTAACCAGAATCTGTCCTAAAAAATAGGATCCATAAACTGAGAATTCATTTTATTTATTTATTTATTTATTTTTTATTTTATTGCGGACTTTTTGTCCTCCTCTTGGTAGTTTTTGTGTTGTTTCTTCTTCACTACGTTTCGGCCAAATTCGTTGCCCGTGGCGCAGCGGATAGAGGCGTTGAGTCTCTACAGTTCCAGGTAAGCATTGTCAGAAGATAGTGGTTTCAATTCCTACCCAAGCCGGCCAGAGGTTTACTTGGTCAAAAACGTGGTGCGATAGACAACAACTATGGAAGGCAGTAAGTACTGGGGATACGGTTACAAGACTCAGCATTCCTATCCGAGGTCGCGGTTAATCACCTGAAGAAGGCCAGAGGTGAAATTTGGTCGAAACCTAGTGAAGAAGAAACAACACAAAAACTACCAAGATGAGGACAAAAAGTCCGAAATAAAATAAAAAATTAAAAAAAAGTTAATTCTTAGATTAAGAAGCCTCATCTCAAAATGATTCCAATTAAAGATAAGGATACATAAAGCTCTTTGACATACAAATACATCACCCAATCCCGGACAGAGTGCTAGACGTAGTGTTAATTAACTAGAAAGAAATAACTTGTCATCTCTTGGATTTTACTGTTCTAGCGGATTGCTGAATGAAAACATAAGAAAAAAATATAGTTCAATACTAAGATCCTGCTTGAGATTTGAAAACGGTTGTTGATAATGAAGATGACGGTGATAGCAATTTAAGTTGTATTTAAACGGTCGTTAAAGGCTAAGGACGGAAACTCGATGAACTAGTGATTAGGTGAAGAATTGAAACCATTCAGACCACAGAACTTTTAAAATCTGCCCGGATACCTAGTAGAGTCCTGGAAAGCTAAGGAGACTTGCTCTCACTCAGACTCCAGTAAAGAATGTTTGGTTTGGACAGGTATGAAAAATTCGCAAGCAAAATAATAATAATAATAATAATGCTAATCATAGAATGATGACACCAATCGTAGAACCATTTGTAAGAACCAGGAAAAGAAACTGGAGGAAGTGAAAAGCAGAGGTAGAGTGGAGACCAAAATGACTATCGCAGAATATTTTGCAAGAATATTTAGAACAAAGCTAGAAACTTGCAGACGCTCAAACTTCAGTGAAAAACAACTATTTAGAGTTGATGAGAAAAGCATGCAATAATAATAATAATGCTAATAATAATAAAGGTGATGTTGTTGGAGTCCTTAGAATGGTCTCCAAGAACCAGAGAAAGAGACTGGTGGAACAGGAGATCCGAGGAAGTATCGAAGCCGTTCAGTTCAGACCACTGCAAAGTTAAAATCAATCAAACAGTGCCGGAGAATAGAGGAGACCATCACTTAGAATCCTGGGAAATCCAACCAGTTACAACTGGAGTGAAAAACTGAAGAGATAATAATAATAATAATAATAATAATAATAATAATAATAAACAAAAAGAGACTTTGCTGAACAGCTGACTTTGCAGTCCCGGCTGACCAAAGATTAAAATAGATGGAAAAGTACCTAGACCTGGCTTGGGGACATAAAAGTGACGATTATATCAATTGTAAATGGTGCTCTCGCTATAGTCACCAAAAGATTGGTAAAAGGACTTTGAAATAAGGGGACGGGTGGAGACAACCCAAACTACAGCATTACTGACATCGACCAGAATACAGAGAAGAGTCCTGGAGACTTGAGGCAACTTTTTGTCGCTCAGACTCTAATGAAAGACCATCAGCTAACGCTGATGTGAAAAACTGCCAAATAATAATAATAATAATAATAATAATAATAATAATAATAAGAAGAAGAAGAAGAAGAAGAAGAAGAAGACAATGTGATCCACTGAGAATTGAGCAAGAAATCTGAATTTGACCACATGAACAAGGATTATATGCACAACCCAAATGCAACGCACCAAATTCTCTGGGATTTTGGGATAAAACATATCTAATCTCGGCCAGACGACCAGACCTAGTAATAATAAAAAAAAAAATGAACTAGCCGAATAGTGGACGTAGCCGACTCGGAGGACAACATAGTAAAATTTTTTAAAAGTGAAGAGCGAGATATGTACCAAGATTTTGGTAGGGAATTAAATAAACTATAGAACTTGAAGCTGACGGTGATACCATTTGTAATTTGTGCACTTGAAACAATTCACTAAGTATTGATAAAGAGATTAGAAGACTTGGGAATAAGAGGACAAGTGGGGACCATCCAGACTGCAGCATTATTAAGATCGGACAGAATACTGAGGAGAGTCCTGGAGACTTGAGGATACTTGCTATCACTCAGACTCCAGTGGAAAACCATAGGCTAACGTTGGTGGGAAAAACTCTCAAAGGAATGATAATAATAATAATAATAATAATAGAATCTCTCCTTATGGCAGCACAAAACAACGCCATTAGACCCAATCATATCAAAGCGAGAATAGATAAGACGCAACAAAATAGCAAATGTAGGCTATGCGGTGGCAGAGATGAAACCACCAATCACTTAATAAGCGAATCCAGCAAATTAGCGCAGAAGGAATATAAGACTAGACACGACTGGGTCGGCGAAGTGATACACAGAGAGTTGTGCAAGAAATTTAAATTTGACCACACCAACAAATGGTATATGCACAACCTAGCACCTGTCCTAGAAAATGATGCACATAAACTTCTATGGGACTTTGACATACAGAGGGATCACCTAATCTCGGCTAGAAGACCGAACCTAATGAGAGTCCACAAGAAAAAAAGAGAATTTGCAAAATTGTCGACTTTGCTGTCCCGACTGTCCACAGAATAAAACAGAAAGAATGTGAAAAGAAGGATAAGTACCTCGACCTTGCTAGGAAATTGAAAAAACTGTGGAACATGCAGGTGACATTTTTACCAATTGTAATTGGTGCTTTTGGTCCAGTAACTAAGGGATTACTAAAGGGACTGGAGGACTTGGAAGATGGCAGACGAGTGGAGACCATCCAAACTACATCATTATTGAGAACGGCCAGAATACTGAGAACAGTCCTGGAGACTTGAGGAAACTTGCTGTCACTCAAACTCCAGTGGAAGACCATCAGCGCTAGCTGATATGAAAAAACTATAATAATAATAATAATAATAATAATAATAATAATAAGAAGAAGAAGAAGAAGAAGAAGAAGAAGAAGAAGAAGAAGAGGAAGAAGAAGAAGAAGAAGAAACTAAATTTAAACTTTGACTAAAACGAAATATCAAAGCTAACAGCTACAATATTGGTGAAAATAATAATTATTTGTACTAGTATCAAGAGATATCCCAACTAAAAATGTTGGAAGGAAATAAAGAGCCCGAAGTAGTATAGCGCTAAATCATGCGTAACATAACAAATTCTATTGAAATAGCGATTTCGTGAATAAAGGAATTTTTCCTGACAAGTTCTCTAATAAAGAAGAAAATAGAACAGACTGTTTTATGTAACATGATAAATCGAAACACCAAGAACGGTGCAAAAATAAATAGATAAATAAAGATAGAAAAAAAATGTAAATAAATATGCCTGCGAAAGCGTCCTCAAAGGCGAAAGCGTCCTCAAAGTAGAGGTGGGGATTTTTCTTTTTAAACAACGTGGGTGAGTTGATTAATAATCAAGATTTTCATTGTTAATGTTTTGACAATGGGGGAAACCGTTTCGGTAACAGATTATGTCTCCAATTCGTCCTTATTCGCAAAGCAAATCGTTGACGTTATTTACATCTCCCTTTTCGGGCGCACTCTTCCACATCTTATGTATTTATTCACTGTTCGTCACCGGCAATATTATACTGCGGATATTATTAAGGGTAGAAGGCATCGGTTTTCTGAGCCAAGATTAATGCGATTCAAGCCATGAAAGTGGGGAGATCGGGTTGGAGGAAGATGGATATCAGCAAAAACAAAACAAAGAAAAAAAAAGGGAAGAACCAATAAAATAATTGGGTTTCATTTCCAAGAGATTCCCTATCTTGTATGAGACACCCGACTGGCGTCAAAAATTTTTTTTACCCCCAAAACAATCTCCCAAGGTAAGAGCAACAATGTTATAAATCAAAGTAGGAAAAACGTTACATTTTCTTTTCTCTCACCCTACTTTATCTACCCAAATACAAATACACGTGTCCATATTCATATATATATATATATATATATATATGTGTGTGTGT
>CAUZXS010001079.1:7500-12500 GCA_963585895.1 Sepioteuthis lessoniana | reverse complement strand
TCACCAAATGATTAGTACAAGGACTGGAGGGCTAGGAAATAAGAGGACGAGTGGACACCATCCAAACGACACCATTATTAAGATTGACCAGAATACAAAGAATCCTGGAAATTTGAGGAGACTTGCTGTCACTCAGACTCCAGTGGAAAATCCTCAGCTCACGTTGGTATGAAAAGTCTTTAATAAGAAAAAATAACAATAACTGAAATCCGACCAGAAGACTATATCTAGTGATAGTTCACAAAAAAAAAAAAAAAAAAAAAAAGAGAGATCTAGTCGAATAGAGGCGATTTCCGTCCCTGTGGATCTTAGAGTAAAACTCAGAGCTTTCAGAATTTTTCTCAGCCGATCTTATCAATGTTGTAGTATGGATGATCTTGATTCTTCTTCCAATTTACAAATCTTCCGGCTCCTTTTCCAAGTCTTTGGGGATCGTTCCCAGTGCACCCATTACAATTTGTATTGCCGTCACCTTCATGTTCCACAACTTTCCTAGTTCTCCAGCAAGGTCCAATTACTCTCTCTCCGCTTTCTTTGATTTTCCACTGCGTGGTCTGCTAGGATGGCTGTTGATTGTGGGAATTATGTATGGAAATTTACTAAGCTTTTTGCTTAGATGTGGCAAAAAGGCCATATGAAAGGGGAACCCAATGAGACTCGAACCCACTCGTGTAGGTTTGCTAGCCGAGCTTGCTAACCATTACACCACCACAGGCACCTTTGGGAATGTATGTATGACATACAAATTTGACCAGGCGAGGAACAGTCATAGAAAAATTAATAAAATTTTCTTGGAATGTGACCTAAGAACTAGGGAAAAAGACTAGGAGACGTAGAAATCTGAGGAAGATTTAAGACCAAGACCACAGTGCTGCTGAGTTTGGCTATAGTTCAGACAAGAGTATTGCAGGCCTCTATGGAGTTTGTCCCTTGAGGCCGGTGATTTGCACCTCAGAAATGAATAAGATAGCCATCATTATTGTTCAACTTCTTATTTATTAATCTTTTTATTTTATAGAAACAGACGTAATTGTTACGAAATAAAGAGAATTGTTCCCTCCAAGTAGTGGCTAATGTGCTTGACTGCAACCCTGTAGTAAGCGAGTTCGAACTCCAGCCGCGCTATAACCTTCACTTTCGGGCTTGGGAAAAGTATGAAGTTTAAAAAGAAGAAGAAGAAGAAGAAGAAGAAGAAGAAGAAGAAGAAGAAATTATATGGGAGGACTTCATAATTTAGAATAAAATTATCAATTTTATTCTCATGATACCTTTCTGGATGAATTAAATCTCAAAGATTTGAATTCAGTCAAAAAAAGGGAAGGAAATTTATACGTAAAGAAGAAGAAGAAGAAGAAGAAGAAGAAGAAGAAGAAGAAGAAGAAGAAGAAGAAGAAGAAAGTAGATGAGAAATAAAGGAAGAAAGAAAAGTTCAATATATTTATCATCTACCTTTTCGTACTCCTTCCATTTCCCTCTGACTACTACCTAAAAACCTCTCAAAGAGTATCTAAAATGAGTTCCCTTCCTCCCCAACTGATTTTTGGAAACTCTTTTATGATTTCAATGGGAATCTATCCAAATAGAATGGTAAAGAGACCTTTTTAAAATTAATTTTCCTGCTCATGACTTCCGATGTTTATTTATGTTTTGTTTGTTATGCTCCTACTTTTACTATCTTCTAAAATCAACCTTAAAGAGTGAGAGGGGGGATAGAGAGAGAGGGGGGATAGAGAGAGAGGAGGATAGAGAGACAGGGGGGATAGAGACAGGGGGTAGAAAGAGAGGGGTGATAGAGAGAGAGGGGGAGAGAGAGAGGGGGAGAGAGAGGGGGAGAGAGAGAAGGGGGATAGAAAGAAGGGGATAGAGAGAGAGGGGAATAGAGAGAGAGGGGGGATAGAGAGAGAGGGGGATAGAGAGGGGGAGAGAGAGAAGGGGGATAGAGAGAGAGGGGGATAGAGAGAGAGGGGGGATAGAGAGAGAGAGAGGGGGGATAGAGAGGGAGAGAGAGAGAGAGAGAACAAAAAAGAATCTTTGCTCAGAATATATATATATATATATTAATACATTATATACTTACAGTGACACGCAAAAGTATTGGATACATGTTATTTTCAGTTATAACTCTAGTCTATGTACGCCATTTTGCCTGATATTTGGTAAGTAATATCATGACCTGGAGAAGCAGGGACGAGCTCATCAGGGATGTACTCCTATGGACCCCCACATATGGCCGAGCAAAAGCAGGACGACCTGTTCGAACATACATACAGCAGCTATGTGAGGATACGGGATGTAGCCCTGAAGACCAGCCTGAGGCGATGAACGATTGGAAGAAGTGGCGAGAGAGGGTCAGGGATATCCGTGCTGGCGGCACGACATGATGATGATGATGATGATGAATATCTCGTAAAGTGGTTTTAGTTGTATATGGAAGGGAATTAAAAAACTCATGGTTGAATCCTTTATCTTTATCAAAGTTCAAAATACCCTATGCAAAATTATTAGATACATGACACTTTTTTCAAATTTCCAATCGAAATGAGACAGAACCTCTCTGAAACTGGTAGACAAATTCACCTACCAAGGAAGCAGTGTCTCATCAACCGAAAAAGACATCGACACACGGGTAACGAAGGCATGGACAGCTATCGATAGGCTATCGATCATATGGAAATCAGATCTGACCGATAAAATGAAACGCAGTTTCTTCCAGGCAGCAGTCGTATCGATACTGCTGTATGGATGCACTACTTGGACGCTAACTAAACGGCTGGAGAAGAAGCTAGACGGCAATTACACAAGAATGTTGCGAGCAATATTGAACAAGTCCTGGCGGCAACACCCCTCAAGGCACCAACTATACGGCCACCTGCCTCCCATCACGAAAACAATCCAAGTCAGACGAACCAGACATGCAGGACACTGCTGGAGAAGCAGGGACGAGCTCACAGTTATGTGGACGCTAGTAAAAAAAGAAAAAAGAAAAAAAAATTAAAGTTAAAAAAAACTGGAGAAAAAGCTGGATGAGAAGAACTACGCAAAAATGCTACGAGCTGTTTTGAACAAATCCTGGAATGGCTGAACGGTAATGTACAAAGTCTAGCGTAAAGTTATCCGGGTTTCGATCCAGTTTAAAGCGTCCTTGGTGTTTAGCCGCACTGAAGGGTTGTAATACAACAAAACAGTTGTCACTTATGCCAAACTGAATTGTTTGTCATAGAACTGTTTGACTAAACTGGATAGCTTGAAACAGAAATGTTTTTGACAATTAAGCTGTGTATTTATACTAAACTGAATTGTTTGAAATTGAACTGCTTATTTGTATAAAAATGGATTTGGCATTAAATAATCTACAAAGGTTGGTGTGCGATAAAACCCAACCAACCAAACATCCTGGAAGCAGTATCCCACAAAACAACAGCTTGAGTAAATCTGTCTGTGTTTCTTTTCTTTTGACTAGAGGACATCAGAGAAAGGGACAAGTTTCTACTGACAACAGGATTATTAAGATTGACCCAATAAAAGAACGCCAACTAACGCTGGTGAATAAAAATAAAAATTTAAAATTTAAAAAAAAACCCTCACAAGGAGTAAAATTATTATCGGAATATACAATTCTTTGGAATGTTCATCCTATAAACGGATCATTCGTTCGGAGAACAAGACCCGACTTAGAAAGAAAAAAAAAAAGAAAGAAAAAAAAAACGAAAGAGTTGTTTTGTTGATTCCGCCATTTCTGAAGATCACGGTGCAAAGGAAAACGAGAAAACTTGCCGATCAGCGAATTTTTGCCAAAGAGCTGGAAACTGTATAAAACGTGAATGTGATGGTGATACCTAACATATATATATATATTCAGACATCTTTTATGTATATTTGTAGATAATACATTATATATATATATATATATATATATATATATATATATATATTTAATTGTAGATAAACTTATAGGATTTATAGATATATATATATATATATATATATATATATATATATATATATATATATATATATGTATCTAATTGCACATTAGTAAAACTCTCTCTATATATAAAAATAATATATATATAAATATATATATACGCATTTGAACACATGTCTGAATCTTTTTATCAAATTCTGATTTAATATGCATATATATATATATATATATATATATATATTTATACCATACATCTTAGTTGATGCTTCGGGATGGGTCGTCAGTGATGTTTCCTTTGGGATCATGGGGGTTTCGGGTCTTTCAACATCAGACCCCCTCACCCAAATGACCCAGTTGGCATCGATCTAACTCCAACTCCCATCCCGGCAGCCAACCTGCGCATCCACACAAGGAGAAAACAAAAAAAAAAATGACCACAGAAAAGGCTCTATATATAATTTTGCAACAGCCAATCAGAGCTAAGCTCTACTGATGACTTTAAAACTTTTCTTTAAAAATCGGGAGGCCACTTTACTCTGCTTTTTTATTTTTCAAATTCTGATTTAATATGCATATGTATATATATATATATATATATATGTAGAAAAACTGATAACAACGATCCAAGTGAAAGGAATGATTTATTAACGGGTCGACACTATAGCGTTTCGGTTCTACTGAACCATCATCAGGACCATGAGGGGTGATATTAATAATTTTAAGTTAACGATGGATGTATAGAAATGTGAAATACAAAAACCTACGGGAAAATATGTATAGTAAGAAAAAGTTAGCCGTTTAACTGGCAAATCAGCGTTTGATGTTTAAATTACGTCATTTGACTTATTAGGAATATTGTATAGAATTATGTACGTTGTTTAACGAGAAAGATTACGAGACAGAAGGAAGAAAAGAAAGAAAGAAAGAACAAAAGAAGAATAAAAAACATGGAAATTATGAGATATACGGAAAATATTAACTAAGGATGGAATATATTGTAGCTGTTTAAAATGTGTTTGCTTAAGTAAGGAGAAATATTATAAAAGCCAGGACGAGTATTTAGGGAACTGAGGAA
>CAUZXS010001078.1:0-18296 GCA_963585895.1 Sepioteuthis lessoniana | reverse complement strand
CCACCAGTACCCAAAATTGATCCCACTCTTGGGAGATTTCACAAAACACTTCCAATTTCCACAACCTCTCCAAACTTGACCCGTCCCACAGCCCTAACCATGGATACAAGGCATATGAAGCATTCTCCAGACATCGTTGATGCCCTGAAATCCTCCCAGATCTCGGACTAAAATCCTAATTTCAAATTACCATGTGCTAGAACAGCATTCACAAGTTACTACAAAATTTCATTCACTATCAAATTCATTCATAAAAATTTAAAACTCAAAACCCAAGTGATAGTTTACTGTATGACCCATCAATCATTTTTAAAACAGGGACAGTAATCTGTCCAACCAGGCCATCTTTCTTTTCTTTTCACAGCAACCTGCTTGTATGTTTCCCTCTTACTCTTTTTTTTTTTTTTTTTTTTTTTTTTTTTTTTTTTCTTTCTCCCTCTCTACGATTCAAAACTACATATAGTAGTAATTGTCATTTTTCTATGCTTTAGGGCTCGCTTAGTTTTTATTTATTTTTTTTCTAGAATTATTTTCAATCTTATCTTTCAGAAAGTCCAAATAACATTTATAAGCCAAGAGACTCATTTCATTTCCTACTTGTTATTATTACTCATTTTTTTTCATTATTATAATCATTTTAAATTTTTTTCACAAACCCAAATATGACCGAGAGAAAATTATTCGAAGGAGCAATTTACTTACAGTTTAAGTGTTTCTCTTTTTTTTTTTTTTTTTCTATACTTCGTTGCAGCTCTATCCTTTTTTTTTCTTCTCTGCCAGTCTGTTGCATTTTTTCCTTTTGCTCTTTTTTTTTTTTTTTTTTTTTTTTTTTTTGATTTTTCTTGTCTCATTCGTCTCGAAGCGTTGCATTCTGTTTCCAATTCTCTCTTCGGCCATTTCTTTAATCGTCTATTCAGGCTCGAAACCATGCCATGGTGGGCATGCCTGGCCTTAGGCACCACATATGAATATGTTGTATAGCTGTGATACAACTATACCTATACATATATATGTGGAAACATAATCAACAATAATGACGAACGAACACACTTTAGAAAAATATACCTCTCACACTTTATTCTCAAAAGGGTTGTGTGAGAGGTGAGTTGGAGACAGAACAAACTGCAAAGTATTGACCCAAGTTCCTCTGACTATAGCAGCACTTCTTCATTCTGGTGGGCTGCTCAACCGGGGTCCTGAGGGCCCAAGCCCTCTGTCTGTAGCTGGTTTTCACTGCCTCGAACTCTAACTCCAACTAACCCAAGCCATCTGTGGCACCTGGTTATATAACTGTTTGACGCCCACCTGCTTCCTGAGGGCGTTGCAATTGCACCAAATTCCACCCATCCACAGGTCAAGGTGATACCCCAATATCTTTGACCGGATGCACCTGTTTCTTGATTGACGTGTGTGTGTGTGTGTGTGTGTGTGTGTGTGTGTGTATATATATATATATATATATATATATATATATATATATATATATATATAAAAACATTTTCTTTTTTTTTTTTTTTAGCAAATCAGTCCATTGACTATGAAGGATCTTCATATAGCACAAAGTTTCTCCCCATTTGGCAATAGCCGTCTGTGTTCTCACACAACTCCAAATGCCAAAAGAAAGTCAACTGAGGCAAACAAAGAAAATATGCATCCATCTAAAAAGCAATGTGCAGTAAGGTTTTCTGTATCCCAGCAGGTCATTTTGCATCCTATGAAACTGACCAAAGAACAAACAAGAGTTTTGGAAGCTGTTCTCCATGGGGAGAGTCTCTTCTTTACAGGAAGTGCTGGCACTGGCAAATCATTTCTGCTGCGGAGAATTTTAGGTAATTATATATATTTTTATTTTTTTATTATAAATTTGACATATGTCTTAATCTTTGATTTTGAAATGTTGTGGTTTTTGTTACCGTAATTTCAAGAAATGTTAAGTGAATTGTTTATTAATATGGAAGACTTCATGAGTGAATTATTTCAACAGTATTACATAACTCGTCGAATTATCAGGTGTTGCTTGGAATTCAGTAATTGAAATCTTCTCTTTTTGATCATGCATTTCATCATTATTATTCACTTTTATCATAATATTCATTAAATGTCCATCTCTCTGTACATGAAGGCTCTGTTATTTTTGGCTCAATTTTAAGCAAATGCTTAGGCTTTGTTTAGGGCCTCCCAGAAAATCTTAATAACTACAATATGTTGAGATTATTTAAAAAAAATTTTTTCAACTTCCCCAAAATAAAACAACTTAAGACAAAAAAAAAAAAACGTAAAGTAATTGCAAAAAGGTATCATTTGACATTCAGATTGAATAGACACTATTGTTAATGTTCTCAGAAAGCAATGCTTTCTTTAACAGATATAAACTTGAAAAGTGATTTACATTTTACTAGCAGGAAAATTGTCCACCAGGTGAAAGTATTTAAGTTTAAATGAAATGATATATTAAATTTAAAGGAAAAATTCATTTAAAGATATTTAAATTTACTTCATTATGTCAATGTATTTGCAATAGAATGGGTTAATTAAATAAGATAGCTTGGTGGTTTTCTCTTCCCATCACTTCTGGATTTCATTGCCTAATTTTACTAATTTAATGATTTAACAGTTAACTATAAAACTGCAGTTATTTCTTTTAGTAATGGATTTTTTAAAAGATTTATTGATGGAATTTAATTCATATTTATTAGAATAAAACCAAAAATTTAAAAATCTTTGATACCTAACAAATATTTATTAAAATGAGTTTTAAAGATCAATGTAGCTTTCCTATTAGCATTGTAAACTGTTATTTGGTTGTATCTCTAAATTCTACTGAATGTTTTTAATAAGGCCAACTTTATTGATAATATAAAACATTTTTTTTTAATAATTGAGATTATAATAAAAATCAAATCCGATAATAGGACACTAATATGTAAGAGAATTGTGATTGTGGTGTTGATGTAGTTTTGGTTACAGTGATTATCTACGTTAATTGGTATTATCTGAACTTAGAAATGTAAATTGCATAAACTTAAGATTTTTGTCAATTACCTAAATTCATATAATTTATTGATTTATTCTTATAATTTAAAAAAAATAAACTTTTATATATTTCTATATAGCTACCTTTTTGTAATTTTTCGTTTTGGAATAGTCTAAAAAATGGAAATATTTTGACCCAAAGATTTGTCTACATGTGGAAAAACCTTAAAATTTTGTGTAAATTTGGGTGAAGAAACTTTTTAGAATAAATGCAGAAATATTTTTTTACCAAGTTAGACAGTTTAAGTAATATAATGAATCTCAAATGGATTAAACTAAAATTAAATCCTGTATCATGTATGGGTCTTAGTCTTATAATTCTGTCTGAATATCAAGGTTTTGCTACTTTTTTTATACCGCAATTTCTACTAAGCTTTCAGGAATTATTAGTTATTGTAGAGAAGGTTTAAGCTATGTTTAGCCAAAATATTTTATTCCATTAAAGAAATACTTTTTAACTGCCCTCCTTCCCCAATGTTATGCTCATACAGTATCAAATAATACCATTATTTTGGAAGGGAGGTGACTATGTAAAAGTAATTGTCAATTTAACCACAGCATACCTGAAATTTGTGGTCAACATCATAAAAATGCTAATGAGTTCCAAGATTTGGTTGATGATTGTATTTGCATGGATCTGCTTCTCTCACTGATTGAAACCAGATAAAGTAAATGGGATAAAGTTCTGTGTTTTTATGTAGACTTGATTTTTGATTCAAGTGACTGACTCGTAAGGAATATTTTGAGTGACTAATTATCATTTTTGGTTTAAGATTTGATTTAACTTCCATGTCTTGTCTTTAGTATGAATTATGTTTTTAAAGTAGTTTTATCTGTATGTATTTTTTTTGACATTTTTATTTTCAAGAGAATTTAAGTTAAAGAGTGAATGGATTCTACATTGGAATGTTTGATTTATAATGTAAATATAATGCTAAAACTGGACTCTGGCTTTCTGCCTGTTTTCATAACGGCAGATTTGAAATTTCTAAACCAAATACTGGTGAATTAGACTTTGATATTGCCTTTATGCAAAGTATAGTTACCTAAAAGAAAAAAACCCCAAAAAACCCTTCCTTGTTGGCTGGTGCTTTAGAATATGTTGGCCAATCTCCCCAGCTGGGCTATTGGCTTAATGAGTAGTGTTTGCCAATGGTCTGGAAGACCAGGGTTCAATCCCAGGTTGAGTCATATTCAAAAAATGGTTCTTGATGCTGCCTTGCTTAACATTATAAGTTAAGGATCAAGGGTAAAGTGGAGCAATCCTTGGAATGGAGTAGCACCCTCCTCTACACCTCAGTGTAGTAGCTATTGGAAAGGGAGCATTTGGGTTACCTAAGGTCGCCAACTTAACTTTTATACCTCCCCAGTGAGGTTAGATGCCCTTGCCTGTTGGCCTTAAAGTTTGAGGATGAGATGCTGGTGCCAGATTGGTCAAGTTACTTGCCACACTCCTCTTTGGTCCTCACTAGGCCAAATGAATGGTCAGAAAGACCTGATCTGATCAATTGCTGGTTGTATCAAGCCCTGGTACCTAATCGTTGCTGCCTTGTTGGCTGAGGCTGTAGAATATGCCGGCTGCACTTCTGCAAAGGGGTACCCCCCCAGGCTACCTGCTTGCTGTGGGTAGCGACCCATAATGCTTGAGGATGGGATCCTGGTGGCTGAGCAGTCCTTGACCTGGCAACCAAATAGGTCACTTGATTTGCAACACTCCACTTTGACCCTTACTGGGCTAGATGGGTGGTCGGAGGGGCCTAATCCAATCAATCGGCTAATCATGTTAGCCCTCTTTTAGAGTTTTGCAAAAATCTGAATTAGAGGACGATGGCTGTAGGGTCAATCATGCTGAGGACACCTATACTCCCTACTCTCTTTAGGCAAGTAATTATCTTGGGATGAAAACCCAGAGATAAAACTCATGTGTACCATCAGCATGAGTATACTGAGTATGTAGCCCTAGGTGAATGGGTTTCCCCTTGGCACATCCCCATTTGGGTCTCCATGGAGCATACTCAATGAAACTCATAAACCTTCTACAAATGATTACGAATAAATCTACCAAGAAACCACACTTTGAAAGCTCTAACAGTGAGCCTGAAATTAATTATCAAAACATCCCAACTTATATAGTAATCCAATCAACTGAAGGTATAGCTATAACCAAAATATCCCACTTCAAAATTGAACAAATTCTATCCAAACAAATAAAACCAACAACAATCAAAAAATTAATACACAGAACAATATTGATTGAAGTTTTAAAAAAAAACACAAGTGGAAGAAATCCTAATATGGGAAACTTTCAACTACATTAAAATTAAAACTCACCTCTATCAATCTTTTAAATTCATTCAAAGGAGTTGTGAAGAGTTCTAAATTATCTCTGTACAAACTAGGTGAAATAAAATCCAATTTAAAAAGTCAGAGATTAAAAGAATAAGCATTTAAAAGAAAAAAAAAATGGAGAAACCATAAATACAAACACTTACATATTATATTTTGATACCCTGAAGCCCCCCATGAAATTAAGGTAGGATATATAAAAATAAGTCGAAACATATATAATGAACCCTCTTAGATATTTTAGTTGTCAGGTTTGGGCACCATCAAGACAGATGCATTAGACCCACAGTGTGTGGAAGATGTGGCAAAAACACAAAATACACACGTTAGTCTACATATGCATATAAGGAATGCAATGTTACATAACTCCTCTTCTTGCACTTTGAGTTAATCCAAGTAAATTGTTCGTTTGTTCTTTCCTTCCACTCCCTTGATTGTATTTCATGTAGCCATGAAGAAATGTGCGTTACCCCTATCAGAACCACTAGATGATCACCGGCCAAGAAGTGAAATGGTTTCGAAGAAGTTGATGTCATGTGGGGGGCGACGAAAGCAATACAAGTGATTTCTTTAAGAAATTTATTACAGTTTGAATATACAACAATGTAGATGTATATTGAATATATACATAAGTGTTTGAATATACAGTTGAGTTGGCAAGGTTCTTTAGTCATGACCATTTGGGGTTTTTTTTGTTTTTTTTTCTATATTCCTTTACGGCATTTTGGTTGTTTTTAACTGCTTCCAGTTCCATGTTTTGATATGTCATTGAAAAATAGTATTGATTTTTGGAATAATTAACATGCATGCAGCAAATTTCAGAAATCTTTGAATAACAGGGGAGTAGTCACATTATACATCTATTCATCCTGCAATAATACCTGAAAAAGAGTCAAATTTCTGTTGAGTCTTTCCTTTTGCTTGGTATTTGTTTCCAATAGCAACCACAATCCCTATGCTCTCTTAATTTGTTAGGAAGGAGGGTAGAATATGGACTATTCTGTATGTATCAAGTGCAAAACATCAACAAGATTACTTTTGAATAGTTCAGAATCATATATTTGAAATAATTACTTGTACTACTAAATTTACATTTGATTTCTGAAATAGTTGAATAAAATTTTTGACCTTCTTGTATAAGTGAAGGGTGGGTTACTCTTAATTCAGTACCACATTCATTGTGATACTGAATACAGGTACAGACTGTCTGATAAATGTTTTATTTTTTTCTTTTCTAAGTTATTCATTGTGACCCCAGTTGCAATCTAGCATAAAAAATGTGTTTGTATTAAATTTCATTTGTCATTCCCATTGTTTATCTTGATATAAAGACAGATTTTATTTGATGAACAGAAAATTTTATTCATCTGTGAATTTAACTGATAAAAACTGTAATTAATGATTTTGCCCTTAATATTTTTTTATCCTGGCAAAATGTAAAATTAGAATGATTTTGTCATTTATACTAACTATTATTGTGGAGAACTTTTTCTTTTTAGTGATTATTGTTGAAACTTGTTGACTTTATTTTATCAAAAACATTTTTTAAGGTTCTTTACCACCAGATCACACATTTGCTACAGCCAGCACTGGTGTTGCAGCCTGTCAGATTGGAGGCACCACACTTCATTCCTTTGCAGGTAAATAATCTTCTACCATTAATTTTCTATCTACTCATCTCTCTCTCTCCCTCTCTTAAACTTAGATGGGTGTGACACAATACTATATATATTGTTTCAATATATCAAAGAAAGAAAAACCAACTTGGCTTTTTGATTAATGTTGGTGTTGTGAACTCTACTCTCTCTTGGTGTATCTAGGGCACCTCGGGTGGTGTAATGGTTAGCAAGGTAGACTAGCAAACCTACACGAGTGAGTTCGATTCTCATTGGGTGCCCAATTCATGCGGCCTTGTGCTACATCTAAGCAAAAAGCTTAGTAAATTACCTCTCTTGGTGTATCTAGAGAACAGACATGGCATATCTAATCCTCCTATAACGGTACCTAGAAAAGAGCTATATTTCTGTTGTATCCTTCCTTTTTCTTGGTCTTGGTTTCTAATAGCAACCACGTTGCTATATCCCCTAATGTCTTAGTTCTATTATAGAAGAGTTGGGAGGACGTTTTTGCCTTAAAAATTAGCATTCAAAATTCTGACTCTTAGACCTGTGCTTGAAGACATACTTGATAATTGTGGGAAATGTATAACAGTTTAAATCGGAAAACATTCTTGTATTAACTGATCACTACCTATCCCTGACAGTGTTGCAGTTGGCATATTCTCTTATACTTTTCAAGTGCACATACTGAATTCTTCTAAGAAGAAAGTGCAGTTGAATAGAGTAGCCACCTTTTACCCAATTATGCAAGAAGCAGCCTCAAATTGAGCTTCGTGGAAGTGAATGTTTGAAATTAATATAAGAATAGGATGTGACCCACAGAATGGAATACATGCAGGGTAACATGAACAGAACTTGGTACCAGACAACTTTATCCGAAGAAACCTAATTTAATCAATCAATCTATGGTTCAAAAACTGTTTGAAAATGAATTGACAATGTGAAGTAAAATCTTTCATTTTGTTATGAGGTGGCAAGGAAATGCGGCAACTTTAAACATTGAATATTTAAAGTAAAAATGATAAAGCCTATAGGAATGTAGTACTATGATAGCCAATATAAAAATTTTTAGGGTGTATGTATTTTATTTCATTTTTATCAACTGTGAGTTCATGGAGAAGAACATTTTTTGGAATTGTTTCGTAAATTCATAAAATACATTTTATATTTTTTAGCTTGAAGCTAAAATAATGCTTTACATATGGTATTTTTAACGGATCCTAACTCTTGTGAAAGTCTGTGTGCTGTTGGTTGAATTTTCCTCTACTTTGCATTTTTCAGCTGATGGTTATCCAATTCTGGGCTTTAAGAGGGGAATCATTGCTCTTAAAATGCTTAAACCAGTTTTGGGCAGTACAGTCAAGTATTGTTTCATTTATTTCCACTTCCTGATTTCTGTGAGCAGCTTTAGTAGTTTTGAAGCTAATTTTCTAATAATAGTTCAGAATCTTAATTGTACCCACCTGTGAATTTAATATCAATGAGAAACTTTCAGTGTTGCATTTTATTGTAAAAGAAAATAGTTTGCAATTTCGTTTTGAACTAGGAATTGTCTTTTCAGGCATTGGTTCAGGGAAAGGCACTATTGAAATGTGTGTAGAATTGGCAAGAAGACCTTCTATCTTGCAACACTGGAAGAAATGTCGTCATTTAATAATTGATGAAATTTCAATGGTTGATGGGGAATTTTTTGACAAAATGGAATGTGTAGCTAGGTAAGTCTAATTCTACATGCTTCACATTCTCTCTCACATGTCCTGAAATTTATGAGGAAAACTGTATATTTTCTGATTCTTTGAATTTTCTTAATTTTGTTCTTAGGAAATTTGCCTTGTCTTTTGCATTATGGTTAAGATTTATCTTGAGTGTAAAATACTACCTATGTCTCATTGCAGATGTTATGTTTAGTTTGTGTGTCTGTAAAAACTTTATAGAAGAGTAGTAAATTATTTTGAATTGAAATTTTCATAATTAAAAAATTGGATCTGTAGAAGAATTGTTCTCCCAATCTGACCCACCTGAAGAATTATCACACCAGACTAATTGTTATAATTCATATGACAGAAATATAAGATAAAACAATTCATTATTTTTAAAACATCTTATTACTATGGGTACTAACTAGCAGTGTGCTATTTTAAAAATTTTATGCATTTGAATTACTTAAGAATCATCACACAAGAAGTAGGACTGCAATTTGAAATATATTTCCAGTCATGTCCTTCTGAAATTAATTTGTACAATAGGTAAATACGGCTATTTGCGAAATGTACATGGGACGTTCATTACATAAATATATAACGTAGAACACATAAAGAACATAGACATCTTAAAATTCGAAAACACATAACTACTTCTTGTTCAGGTACGAAACCTTTTTATTAATTTTGAGCTAAAAGTTTTGACATAAGGAGGAGAGACACAATCTTGCCCTGCCGTCTTATTCATTTGGCACCCATCTCGTGCAAATTCGCCTGCATCGGCAAGCCCCAAAAGTCGACCGTCTTCGTCCAGTGTCTAGTCTCCACTCTTTAACTTTCTTTCAATTCTTCACAAACCTCTGCGCGCTTCCGGTGCGTGACGTCACTCGCACTCCGTCACCCGTTTCGTCTCGGACTATTGTGACATCTCTGAGTGACACTTTCGTCTGCCCGCGCGCACCCGCGTTAACACCTGCATCAATGTTTGCACCTAACTAACCCATGTGCTGAGCCGAAAGGTTCTCAGCCTAACTAAACCCAAAGGCATGAACCGAAATCCCTTGAACCGTTACAAATTTAATTGGAAATGTTAGTAAAAATAAAAACTTTGGATTGTAATCAAATAACCATTAGAATGAAATGTAAATGTATATAATAAACTCTTGAAAGAAAAGCATTTTGCTCAAAGCTATCTCATTTAGTATTTCTGTATTGAATCCATTCAAAATAGGTAACTCTTGTAACTTTGCCCATCTTGATAAAAATTTTATAAGGACCTTTAACAAAAGTTAACTGCTGAATCATAAAATAGTGTTTTAAGTAATTGGTTGGATGGGATGGAGTAGAGTATTTTGAAATCCTGATATATATATAGCTCTTTTAATAAAATTGAATACCTCCCCCTTTTTTTCTTTTTCAATTCAAAGAAACTTTTCTTTATTTTTAAATCTAATTTTATTATTTACTTACTTGATCAAAGGATGATTCGTGGGAATGACAAACCATTTGGAGGAATTCAGTTAATTGTCTGTGGAGATTTCTTACAACTTCCTCCTGTCACCAAAACATTTGAGAAAAAGAAGTTTTGTTTTCAGGTTCGTAATTTAACAAATTTCTCGATCATAAATTTAAAATTTGATTTATTTTTTATTTGTTTAATTTTTTTTATGCGAGTATGTGTACTTTCTTTTCTAACTTTAAGTATATTTGGTTGGCCTGAAAAGTTAATTTTATTTTTCTCATTAGATATTAAGTGTTTAGCAGACTTTATTCAAAATGGTTGCTTTTGATTGAATTGTGACATGTTGGTAGAATCTTATTTTTTGTCTAATTTAAATTTTTGTTTATTGATTATAACATTTGATGATGGAAGAAAACATTTAAAAATGAGTGTTTTATTTATTTTATTCTATTTTTATTTTTTGAGAAAAGCTCAAATTCAAGACTAGAACATGATGCTATATGTATGGTGGGACTGGAATGGAATCAATCATTTGTTTTTATGAAAGCAGCTTATAGTAACGGTTACTATGAGCTGCTTTCATAAAAGCAAATTATTGATTAAAACAAGTACTGCTTCCAATCAGACCACTTGAAAGCAATGGACAAAAATACATGGCTGAAATGTTTGGTGGTAGAAGCATTTGGTTTTAATTAATGCTATTCAAAAAGAAATCACTTTTGCTTGTGTTTTTACAGCTATCATGTCAGTATGCTTTAAAAAAAAATCTGTATTTTTTTATTTCTTTTTATTTAAAAAATTTTTTTCAGTATGGAAGGAAATATTCAAGAACTTTAATGTTTTAAGAAAGGTAAAAATGTGACACAAAAATGTACAGTTTATGGAGATGGTACTGTAAATAATTGAATGTATCAAAAGTAGCTTCTAAAGTTTTGTGCCAAGGGATATCTTGCTGAATGATTCTCATAATTGTGGACATTAGTTGATGTTGATTGTGGTCAACTCAATACTTCTGTGTGCAATTTGCTAAATGTAACAAATTGTGACAGGTGATGAAAAATGGATACTTTGCAATAATATGGAAAACAAGACCCGCAGAAAATTGAAGCAAGCAAAATGAACCACTCCTAACTACCAAAGGCCCATCTTTATCCAAAGAAGCTGATGCTGAGTATATGATGCAATTATTATGAGTTCTTACTTGCAAACCACACAGTTGGTTCACACAAGCACTGCTTTTGAATGAACCAAGTGAAGGTAGTAATCAATAAAAAGTATTAGTGTAAGAATTAGTTGCAAGAAAGGGCATAGTATTCCCTCAGGAATCACTAGACTAGTAATTGGGCAATAATTGTCACAATTTAACTAGTAAGTTTTCACTCTTCTATTTCATTCACTAGATATTGTAACTTAAGATTACCATTTCTCTTGAAACAAAAAACAAACTGTTCTTTGGAAGACTGCAAATGATACTTAGAATAGTTCTTTGCTGAGAAAGATAAAATGTTTTGTGCTTAATGGTATTATGAAGTGGCCTAAAAGATGGTAGAATAAAATAAACCAATTTTACTGGTGTTAATATTGGGCTTTTTATTCTTAATCAGAATAAACATTTTTTGGTCACTGTTAAGTTTTTACTAAAAATAATTTTAATCCTCACTCCATTGCACACTAACATGCAGATACTGAATTGATTTGTTAAAATTGGCTGAAATTGATATCTTTATATTATATACACAAATCAAAATCAAAAAAAATTTTTTGATCTTTATTGACTATTGTATTCAGTTCTACCTTGGTTCACATTATAAACATTTTCAGGTCATTGCACAAATAGTCACTAAACTCAAAATCATTAGAGAACTATGTTATCCGGGTTAAAACTTTCAAATTTGCCATCTGAATTACTGTAGTACAAATCAAAGAAATTACCTTTTGCTATCTTTGTTGAAATGTGAAGTTTCACCCTTCTTGTAACCTCTCTTTTATTGGCCTGTAAAAATAAAGTCTACTAGCATATATAATGTGAAGAATTCTAGAAAGTACCCTATTATTAAGAGTTAACTTTGTATCCTTGTCTGAAGTACACATGCACTGAACTAATTATGCTCAGTTACTATGCAGTAAGGGTTAATTTAAATTTCTATCTACGTAATTTTTCTCCCTCAAATGTAGAACTTCTTGCTTTTAAATTTGAAATTCATTCAACACTCATTTTCTGTTAAATCAGTAATTTTTCAAAAATCTGTTTGAGAAAATGTAAATTTTAAAAACTAGTATAAATTAGTTAATCAGGAAAATAGAACAAAAATGACTTTCAAGTTGAACAATCAATGTGGACAATACTAATGGATCATCACAGCTGGTTATTTTATAATCTTTGCCGTCAAACATTTCATAGTGAATGGGTTATAAATTGTTGGGATATATATATATATATATATATATATATATATATATATATCTCTTTTCCATATACCAGAAAAGAGATTTAGCAATTAAAAAAAAAAATTAAATTCTCAAACTAATATTGTGAAAAATTCCAGTTTTGTTGAGAAATAAATATGAATTTTGTTTGAATTGCTATGCAATTATCTTTTTATTTTTTTTTATTTTTTATTTATTTATTTATTTTTTTTTTATAGCTTTAAGGACTACCTTTAATCTTAAGCATAGTAAATATCTATAACATGAGGACTATATTTAGCAAACCATTCTGTAGTAGTTGTAGTTTGAATTAAGTTTTCCTTCTCTTAGACTGGTTGTTATACCAAAGCTAAAGCATTCAGATTTCTCTATTTACCTATAGCTAGTGGAGAACAGATTCGTGCTTTTCCTGAAGGACATTAGTGCAAAGTGAAATACAAGTTTCATCCAGAATTAGACCTTGAATTGTGGTGTGCATTCCCTCAATGTTATGTAACATCTTCAGCTTAAGAACTACTTAAAAACTTACTTATTGATGTTTTATTAAATCTGAATAATTATTTTAGTAGGGCAAATAATTTGGAAAATCTACAAGAATTCCAAGTTTGTTTGTTTCTCATCCTCATTACGAAAAAAAATTTAAGCTATCTTTTAAGTTTATCTTCCTCTGCATTTAGATGCTGGATGTTTGCATAAGAAATGTATCTGGTTGTCCATATGTTTTGTCACAATGGTCTGTCATCTGTATACAAAACAAGGTGCACTTGAACCTGGATGAGGCATTGGGTTACCTGGATCAACATAGAAGCCCCATACAGTAGGCTTAGCACTAGATGTCATTTCTGAAAGCAGCCAAAAAAAACTTTATTTTCTCAGACTTGCTCTCTGTCTTAGGAAATTAAAAAGGAAAAAAACTGGAGTGAGGGGAAATGAAAGAACTGACTCTGCAGTCAAATTGGGTTTAGATTTGGTTCCCCTGACCAAATTTAAGATTCTTTGATCAAATCCAATTTGGGAGACTGGAAACCAGCGTTCAGAAAAATAGAAAGGAGCAAGTCACTATATCTTGATTACACATTAGTTACACAAAACTTATGTACTCCTTTATACTTTTGAACAGTCAGTATTGGAATATTTGCTAGGTTATAAGATGTCCACAACATGGTCCACTTTATTTATAGAATTGCCAATCAGCAGCAAGCGGCAGATGCAGATTGGCCAATCAGCAATGACTAGAAGCATATAAGATTGACAGCAAATTATCCTCATTCATTACTGTTCTGCTGTTTTCTACTGGAAAGACGTTTTGTATTCAGAATCTCAGGACTGGAGAACAAGATGGTTATCTGAATTCTAACTGGTTATGGGCCAAGAACAGCAAAACATCTTTGATGGCAATGAATCCCAGTACAAGTTGTGGGAAGTAAAGTTCCTGAGATATCTTAGAATTCAGCACTTACACCAAATTTTACTGTCATCAACAGATCAAAGTGATGATATGGATTTTGTAGAAAACCATGCAACCATTTTCGTTGAGCTCATCCAATGCTTGGATGACAGAAGCTTATTGTTAGTAATGAGAGATGCCCAGGACAATGGATCAAAGGCATTAGCAATATTAAGAGAACATAACTTATCAAAAGGAAAACCAAAGGTTATTTCCCTCTAGACTGAGCTAACATCTTTGAAGAGATTGGAATAGTCTATTACAGGCTATATAATAAGGGCAGAGAACATTTCTAATTCTTTGAAAGAAACTGAAGTTATTAGCGATGGACTTTTAATTGCCATGGTTCTAAAAGGGTTGACTCCTAATTTTTAGCCTTTTGCTATGGTTTGTGGGGATTTAGGAATTAACAATAAAACTCCCAACCGGATGTTGACTCGTTGGCTGCCACATACAAAATGTATAAACATGTTGCCACGCATAAGGCTCCACGCATCCATCCGGTTAAAAGTCAGCCAAAAAGAAAAATAATAAAAAGTAAAGTAGCCAATGGGAAGCGGTCGCGCCAAAATTAGAAGGATTTTGGAGTGGCGAATTTGGAGCCGGTGGAGAGAGATAAATACTCAGGTTTTTCTGTGAACCGGGTCAGTGAGAACAAAAGGAGACCAAGGAAGCACGTAAATACGATAACCAGTAGAGAAGTAACGTCCGCCCTCGAGTTAAGAGCCGAAACTACCTCTCTGCTAATTCCACTGCTTGACCATAAAAAAAAGAAAAGAAAAAGGAATAAGTACCCGTTAAAAACATTCTCTTCCTTTCCCCTGTTTCTTGATATCTGACTTTCCACCACTTCGAAAATTTACTACTTGCGAAGGGAACTTCTGAACATTCAAATCCAAGTTGACATTTTTGTTTTATAAAAATTGTTTAATTATTAGATGTTCCTTGTTTGTTTTGTGTTAAATGAAGTTTTTTTTTATTGTATGTTGTAACACTCCAAAACCCAACCAACAGGCCATAGGTTATAATTCAGAAGAAAACCTTAATTTTTTGAATTTAAGGTTTATTCAAGAATTTATAAAGAAACAGAGCATATATGTTATCCCTCAAATGAATCCAACAATATATTACAAATGAAAACTATATTTAAAAGGAATAAACTTGGTAAGTACACATTCACATGATTGTAAATCAACAAGTTATAACTATAATAATTAAAATAACCTCATCAGTTGTAAAAAGTAAATTTTTCCCCCAGGGCAGTCAAATATTATTTTGTTACATGTTCTAAAAAAGGCCACAAGGCTTCCCAATGCCAAAATAGAAAAGATTTTTATCAGAATATAAAAACTTATTCAAGAGGCCAAATATTTCTTTGCTTTAGGACATAATATTGTTTCAGTTAAAAGTAATTTGGGAGTTAACTGCTATGGAACATAAATTTTGATTTATCATTTATGATAAATCAAAATTTAGAACCAGAGAAGCATTTTGTTGGATTAGCCAACAGGAGCTGAGTGAATAATATAGTGCTGAAAAGACAAAATGCGTGTATTTACAAATTAGCAAAGGACACATTTGTAGATGTATCTTAAAAAATGCTTAATATATCCCAACTTATAAATAAAATATATTTTCAGCACAATCCGCAACAAAAAATGGTACACATGTAAGTTTTCAGTGTGACAACTCCCAACTAATCCACTCTAATAGAGGAGTTTTCAACATAACACATGTTTGTATTATTTGAAAAATATTGTTTCTGCCAAAAATGCCTTTCATGACTTACCTACTTGGCATAAAATATTAGACCACTGTAATGAATCCGATATTAAAGTTAACCAATTTCATAAAAGGAATAAAGATAAAACTGGCTCCAAATTATGCTCTTAACTGTGATATATGCCTGCATTCAAGGGAAGATGTCTAATGACAGAAATAAAACTTTAGATTGAAAGGCAATAAAAATTCTGGTACTATACAACCTCAAGGAAAAGAAGTTTATAGATTTGTACTTAATTTTATTGATGACTATTCAGGCATTATAGTGTTATATTTCTTAAAGCATAAATCTGATGGTTTGTTTGCTACAAAGAAAGATCTATCATGTAAAATGTTTAAGGATGAATAATGGGACTGAGTTCCCGTCTGTAACCTTTTTAATATTTGCTTGTGGATAATCAGATTAAACACCAGAAGTCAGCACCTTACTCGCCACACCAAAATGGAACCATTGAACGTTCATGGAGGACCTTATTTTCTATGGTGAGGTGTCTACTTAATGAGTCAAAACTGCCCAAAAACTTCTGGATTAATACATTGGTGGCTTCAGCATATATTAGAAACCGTTGTTATAATAAAAACACAAGAAAAACCCCCCATATGAAAGTTTCACCAGTTCAAAACCAAATTCAAATAAGATGCCTATCTTTGGTATGACCTGCTTTTGTTATGTACAAAATTAAATGAAATAAGATCCTTGCTGTGATAAAGGCATCTTTGTCGGCTATGATAAGCAAAGTCCAGCTTTTTATATATATATTTTTTTTTATTGTTGAAAATTTTGATATGTTTGTTTGTGTTTATGGCATATGTAGGTTATTGAATACCAAATCCAGTTTTATACAAATCGACAGTTGTATTTCAAACAATTCAGTTTAGCATAAATACATAGTTTAATTGACAAACATTTCTGTTCAAGCCTAATTCAAACAATTTAGTTTAGTATAAGTATAGTTTTTGTTTTCACACGGTTAAATGTCAAAACAGTTCTATTTCAAGCAATTCAGTTTAACATAAGTATGCAGTTTAGTTCTCTTTGATCCTTAGATAGGGCCCTATCAGTTGCTACCACTCCAAGCCAGAGTGAACCTGGGTGGACATCCTGTTAAAAACTTTCAAGCAACCATCTGAATCCAGTAAGTATACATAGCTAATTTGGTCATTCTACATCAAACTGATGGTTGTCAAGAAAGGACTCCCCATTATTATTATTATTATTATTATTATTATTGATTTTTTTTTTTTTTTCTTTTCTTTTCCAACTTGTATAAATGTAATAAGCTTGCTGCAATCGTGTGTCAGAAAATGAGTGATAGATTACACATTTATTATTATGATGATATAAGCTTATCTATTTCTTTGTAGTCTCGTGCCTGGCAAAAATGTATCAGCATAAATCTTGAACTAACAGAAGTGAAGCGTCAGAATGACAAGAAATTTATATGCATACTCCAAAATATTCGTAAAGGGAGGTAAGCAAAGATTGGATTAAATTAAAATTGCCCCTTCACAGATAGCCTTTTGGTTCTACGGGATGTTTTAAAAGGTTTGAGTGAAGTACAAATTCTTTTGAGAGTATTGCAACTGTGAGAGTAATGTAGATATAGGCGTATGTATGTATTGGTATGATTTTATAATATTTACGTTTCTCTGTGTGTGTATATATATATATATATATATATATATATATATATATATATATATATATATATATATATATATATATATATATAAAAAAGAAAATGCATGTTTCTAACAGGTTTAATTTTCCAATACTTGTTGAAACACAATATTCTTGCATTTTCTTTTTTTTGCCCCCCCCATTTAAACAAACTGAACAACAGCAATGCGTGGCCAAGTACAGCTAGTATACACACGCGCACACACACACACATACATACATACATATATATATATATATATATAGTTCCAGTTTCCGTGTAGATAAAGAGATTGTCTGGATTGCTGACTCTGGAACTGGCAACATATGATTACACATGCGAGAAGCAATCTTTGTGTAAATAGAAACCACACAATTCTAAAGATGGTCCCTGTTCTTAACCAAAAAAGGAATAAGTGATGAAGGTAGAAAAAAAAAATTCAGGTGTAAAATTCTTGTAAAACGAAAGTAATGTTTACTTTCATGATTTCAGTTTGGCTTTTCTCAGGGAAAAATGACTTTGAATATTAGGTATATAAAAACACACCTGAATACGAATAAAATACTCTCTGAAAATTTTAAACCAATTGGTGGTATACAACTGGATATTATCGGTGAGTAACAATTGTTTAGATTTTTAATTATGTAGATATGTGTCGGTGTGTGTTATTTATACAGGTATATGTATAAGAATGTGTGTGTGTGTGTGTGTGTGTGTGTGTGTATGTATATATGTATGTGTGTGTATATATATATATGTATGTGTGTGTATATATATATATATATGTATGTGTGTGTATATATATATATATGTATGTGT